>JANRGW010053670.1:0-16210 GCA_024733675.1 Psilopsiagon aymara | reverse complement strand
AGTTTGGGTCAGGTGTCCTGTCTCTGCTTCCTCCCGGCTCCCCCTCCTCCCTGGCAGAGCATGAGGCTCCGAAAGTCGTTGGCCAGACCAAAATGTACTCAGCAGTAACTAAAACATTGGTGTTATCAGCACTGTTCACAGGCCACAAATCAAAAACATAGTGCTGCACCAGCTACCAACAAGGGGAAAAATGCCTGCTGCTTCTGAACCCATGACAACAGGGGAAATTTTGATTGGATATGAGGAAGGAATTCTTTACTGTAAGAGTGGTGAGGCACTGGAATGGGTTGCCCAAGGAAGTTGTGAATGCTCTGCACCTGGTGGTGTTCAAGGCCAGGTTGGACATAGCCTTGGGTGGCATGGCTGAGTGTGAGGTGTCCCTGCCCATGGCAGGGGGGTTGGAAGTACATGACCTTAAGGTCCTTTCCAACCCTAGATATTCTATGGTTTTATGATTCTATGACATTAGTTAAAAGCTTAAACTGAATACCACATATCTGTAGTAGTAGTAGTAGCAAGAAGCCACAAAGATTTTATTTCAATTATCATTATTCTTTTAACTCTCTAAGAACTGAAAGTTTCAGTATATCTAAACATATATCAGTTTGTAACTCAGGGGCAGAGGCATTCTAAGGACTACCAAGGCATAATGTGTGCCAGAAAACATTAAAACTCAGACCTCTGGATCCAAGAACAAGTGGTGAATACAGAAATATTCCTGAGCTGCGGACTCAGCTAGCCAAGTGTGGATAGATACTTTCAGTCAAAGGAAAGTTTGTGCTGATTAAGTCTGGACTTTTTCATACACTTTTCTGTCCACCTGCATTTTACATATTAATTAACTTACAGTACCTCAGATTCAGCTTCAGAAAAGCTCTTCTTTACATGCAAGAGGACATTGTTAAAATCAAAGGCAGAGACACGACCGAGTGTAAGCAGAGCTATGTGTCTGTTGTATTTTCATGATATGAAGCCATGCTGTCTGACCTCTTTCACATTGTATTAAAAAAAAAAAAAAAAAAAATGAATGAGAAATAGGGAAAAAAAAAAAATGAGGAAAAAAAAGAACAGCTAAAAACCATCAACAATTGAGAAACCTGGCTGTGGTAAGTGCAGTTTCTCAGCACTCCTTATTGGTTTACTATGCATGGTTTCTTTTCTTATTCTGAGTGATACTCCTAAGCGGTTTGTTTAAGAGGTTTGAAATTAGACTAAGGTGCTCTGCCCACTATTCTGACCTCGCATTTCAGGTAGTCAGAGACAGATAATATCTGATCTCTGAGTTCCATGTCCTGTGCTCTTTCAGAAATTCATCTCGCAGAGGTTTTAAATGCCCTGCCTCATTGTTCACAAAACTCTACCGTGCTGCAAATGTTTTCACTTTCAGAAAGTACCCAAAGTCCTATAGCCTCTGAATACACATTATGTGGAGTTATTTTCTCTCTCTTACCTAGTTAAAGAGTTATTGATTGCCACTTGCCTTTCATAGTGATGGCCTTCCATTGCCTACATTTGCATTCTTTTTTGTATTTTAGCCTCTACTTCCCACTGATGGTGCTGTTATTTGCAATGTGTGTACTGGTGTGAAAGTCAACACACTTTGCTGGACACTGCCTGAATGATACATTTTCACATCTCCTTAGCTAAATCCTTGTAGTCCATAGTTCTTCCATCCAATTGCTAGAAAATCACCGTAATTTTTGCAAGTCTTTCTTTTGCTATTGCCGTTTGGTGAGTACTTCCTCTCAGACTTTACCCATTTCTTTTGTTGCTGGTTTTCAGAACCAAATGCTTTTTATCAGTCACTACCTTCTGCAGGTAAACTGACTTTAGCATGAGTGTAAAGTAATTCAGAATTTCCTTTTGCCAAAATAGTTTAACAGAATTCCCCATTTGGCCTTCAGCCAAATGATTAAGCCTTCCAGGGTGCATGATTAAGGCTGTTGAGTAAAACCACACATATTTACCAGCTCCCTAACAGATGAGCTGGCACCTCTTTAGTTCTTAGATGTATTTGCTAATACATGTCATGATGTGAGCTGTATAATGCAACTCAATACAGCAATAATAACAACAAAAAAAAAAGAAAATAAAATATATGGTGAGGAAACTGCATATTTTTCTGCAAGTTTTTTCAAGGTTAGTGGTCTACAAGCTGAGACACTCCTCCAGGTTGCCTGTGACAAGGTTCAGGTTTATAGCACACGCAAACTTAAAAAGGGCAGATTACATAGTCCAGAACTACTACAGAATACCTATACAGAAACTTTTCTGCCCAAGAGATGAATAGGATGATAAAACAGGAAATCTTAGAGATGGAGACCTTGATCCCTCCATGAATATAAGTTTTGAAACTTTCTTCTGTTCCAGACTGAATTTGTTTACCTCTAAGATTATCTTAACCCTTTGTTAAGAACTGCTCAAAGTAGCCTTTTTTCATTTAGTACAAGGAGATGAGCTGGTTTCAGATGTAAAGTTTTATTAATATATAAATTGAAGTGCTACCAAGGATATCAATGCAACATTTTCCTAAAACTTTAACAATATAGGGTCCATATCTTACAGTTTAGCTGTCTGCAGTTACATGTGAAGAAGTTAGTGAATTAAATTCCTTAAAACAGAACTTCAGTGAAATTATATTACTTTCAGCTGACACATGAATTGATTAAATTCACAAACTCCAGAAATGGTTTCTGACAGCTGGTAGCTATACACTGCAAGGACAAAAGCTCATTAAGAATGAACTCTAAAGCAATACAAACAGATAGCAAGAGGCCTTTTGCTAATCTGGAGAAGAGTGACTTGATATTATTCTCCTTTAGAAAGCAAGAATAAGCTGCTTGAACTTTTCATATTAAAGGAGCTGCTTGCCTTTCAGGCTTTGGTAGTTTGACCAGTGTGTAACAGATTTGAATGTGTAAGTTACTTAAATAATCCACGAGAACACACAAACAATCTTTTTGTTCATTAATAAATGTCAGGAGAAGTCAGAACACTCTTAGACTTCATTTCTGCGTTATTACCGAGACACTGTGGAAAGACAACTGCAAAATATAAGTTACACTTCACTACCAAAGCACTGGCAACAAGCGTACATCAACCAAAAAAAGCCCCACTTCATTATATAAAAGCAGACCAAAGTGCCCAGTGTCACTAGAACACTTTGATCCCAGGAGAAAAGATCAAGCTAATTGCATGCATAAAATCGGCATTGTTGAGTCAGTCCAAGAGGGACTGAATGACTGCGCATAATGTTGTGCCAAAGCTACATAAGCCTCATCAATCAGTTATGTTCAAAAGTTCTTGTACAGCCTGGTGCACAAATCAGTATATCCAAGTCAACTAGAATTTATGTCAAGTGGAAAAAGACTAAATTTTAGAATCATTTTAGAGCAATGTTTCAAATCATACTTCTTCCTATATGTGGTCTGCAACCAAACACTATCTTGTCATTTTACTTAAATAGATAAGTGGCTTTGTAATCTGATATAATAGAAGTCAAACAGGTCTTTAATTGTGGTTATTCTGATTTTTATTTTATTTTTTAGTTCTGTGCGGCTTTGTTTTTATGGAAAGAGCTTTGATGAGCAAAAAAAGGTAAACATACCATTTTTGCTGTACCTCTTAGAAATGCTATGTCCAGCATTTACTATAATTGTCATTACTAGTTTGATGAACTTTCCTTCCAATGTCAAAATGAATAACTTTATATTGTTTAAGCCTAATACGCAAAAATTAGATGGTGAATAACAGAAATTCATGAAAATTCACTAGGCAAGCAAACAATATAATGAAAACCAGGATATATATTTATAAGAAAGAAAATTACAACTAAAAATGTAAGATAGTCAGCAAACACACTTTTTCTTCTTATTCATAATTTCAAAAATAATATAACATTCAAGTGGTTTGGAAACTTTCAAACTTTCATTATTCCACTTAGAAGTAAAATAACCCCAAAGACATACATACATTGCTTTGTTTGTCAGTTTGTTTTCATCCTTTTTTTCTCTCTTCAAGCACTTTGGATAAAATATCCTGTTATACTGTTCTAAATTCAAAAACTTAAGTGTGAAAAATTAATTTTAACAGTTCTCTGATGCTCTACCTGTATACTGCAGGACAGCCCACACCATCTCCAATTTCTAAGACTTCCGTCTTTCAGGAAAGTGCAAATTCAGCATCAAATTCAGGCTCAAAAATCAAACTCATGTTAAATCTGAAAATGCTTAAAATATGTTTTTTTATCTATTTAAACAATGATTGAAGCTCATTAGGAAAAAAACTTCAAAACACTACATTTATGAAGAAAAAAAGTATTTGGTTTTCAACCAGCAAAATATTCAGCATATGGTGTAACAAAACTAGACATTTGGCTTCTGATGGTTAAAGACACAAGATTACAATGGATAAGGACATTCTGTTTAATAGTTTCCTCAACCTGTATTTAAATATGTGATTTTGTACAGACAGCCCTAAGAGAAAGCTGACCTCAGAATTCCCTGAGGCATGCCTACAGAACAGATTGTACATTCCTACCAAGATAGAGTGCTGTTCTCTCAGGATTAGTGTTGATGGCTGTAGAGTTGGTTTTCGTCCCAAGAGCTGTGTGCAGCAGCATTTATTTCAGTATTATTTTAACAAGTAACCCAGAACATGCAAAAAACATAGTAAGTAAGGAGAAACTAATGAGGTGACATATCATAGAATCATAGAATCATTCATAGTTAGGTTTGGAAAGGACCTTAAGATCATGTTGTTCCAACCAACCTCCTGCTATGACGATTGACAGTGAGGAAAAAAAACAAACCTCTGACATTAAAATGCAGTAAGCATCTCAAAATGCTCAAAACGCACATAAAATATTGTAAAAAAACTTCGAAAAGGAGATAAACAAAAACTATGTTCAAAAACCAGCAGTAGAATTTTTCTGGATTTCATTTAGTATAGTGGAACAGATAAGAAAACCCAGAACAGAGAAAAATACCAAATGAACTATGATTCAGCATCATTTCAGCCAGTAGCTTTTCTTTGCATAACAAAGCTATATGGATATGTTGAATGCAGCAAAAAAAAAAAATGTTTTACATGCATTGTAGCAAAAAAAAACAGACCAGATTTTTTTAAAGATTTATTCATTTATCTGTTGCATGCTTCTGGCTGTATATTACCAAACTATCTTACTTTGAAACCTAGAAATGGTGAAGCAGAGTTTCAAAGAGCTAACTGAACTTATTCTGCAAATGCAGAAAAAGAGATCTGTAGAAAAGAAAAGCAAAACCATAATTGCCTGTTCACTATATAGACACAAATATTCTCTTGCTAGAATATAAGTGTGTTGCAATTTTTAAATCATACCACTATCTTGAAAGAATGTTGTTAGAACTAGCTGTTATGGAGCGAAGACCCAAATAATTTAATATGACCTTTAAATGAACACTATTATTGCCATAGTGGTGTGACTGAAGTCACAGTTAATTCACAGATGTATTATAAAACTCCAGTTCTAAAGAAGAGGGCAAAAAAAAATTGTGGCTTACAAGAATGTCCATGAATATTTTGCTCTATGTTTTATCTCTTCAATATTCCTCATTCCCTCATCCAGCAGCAAAGTGCAAACAATCTCATCATGCTTTTCCACCATTTTATCAGTTCAGCTCCTGCTGTGAAGTGGAAGCATCATTTCTGCTCTTATTATGAACAAAGCATATAAACCAGGTGCACTTCAAGCCTAACTACGCCCTCAGAAATGCCACCAATATTGCTGTGTGTCCTGGGTTCAGCAAGCTAAAAAAATACTTTAATACGTCCAAGCCCTTACTCTGACAGACATTCACATCAGCAGATTTTACTGTAAGACTTCTTATTTAGAGTCCAAGTCATAGGCACGCTAAGAAAATACTAGTGTCATAGCCTGTGTATCATTGCTAGCTTGATAACACCCAGTTATAATTTACATTCTTCAAAAAAAATGAACGGATCTTGAAAGCGTAGTCTTTCAAAAAGGAAAATAATTCCTGAATGGGTTTGAGGAAATTGGCCTGTGGGAGGAAAAATCACTTTCAGCTCTAGTAATCATTTTCCTGAGCCATTTTTCAAGCTTTTTATCATAAAGAAATACCACATTTTTGAAGATCAAAATAAGGAAAATTGTTCTTCTCACACTACTAAGGCTTGCTAGATATACATGATTAGAGGCTGGATATTTGTGTTTGCTTGAAATGAGGTAAATTAAAAGGCAATAATAACAACGCCATTGTGCCCAGACCTTGCCATTCTCTTCAAATCGAAGTGAAAGGTCAGTGATGAAAGATGTCTGAAAAATTCATGAACTAACTGGAAAGTGTCCTTGTAGTGAGACCCTTGAGAAGTCAAGAAGCAAGGAAAGTGAATTAAACTCATAAGTGCTTTCTTTAGGCTGACTCTTATTTGATTTCTCAAGGTTTCAAATTAGACCAAGGTCATATAGATCAGGAATTACACTGGTGATACAAAAAATCTATCACAGTACATAAAAATATAAACTTCAATCAAACAAGAGGCATTGCTCAGGGAAATTTTAGAAACAAATAAAAATAACTAAGGCGCTTTAATTGAACCTTACAGTATGATAGGAGTCTACCTCTATAGTAAATATTTAGACCAGGCTATCTTTCCCCATTCTGTTTCAGACCAAATAATAATAGTTAAAAGATTACTGAAACCGCATAATACTGGTGGCCTCTTGAATTTGGTCACCATATCCCACCTGAGGTTACTCTATAAAATGGCCCATGTAGTGGTTAATAATGAGATGTTAGGCATTCATGCTTGAAATTCTGGGTCATTTTTGATTAAACATCTTGCAGAGGAAATAAGGTATGGCATATTCATAGGGAGTTTGTAGCGTCATATGAGAACTCATAAAAACTAAACTTGTTAGAGGTGATATATATAACTAACAGGAAGTGACAAGGGAAAACCATCTCAGCTAAATGGAAACTTAACTGAATGTTGTTAAAAATTGATGAAGGGTACTCCATTAAGAAAACTGCTCTAACACTACTGTAGAACACTTAGTTTATTTTAAATTTCTATGTTCAGACTTGGTCTAGAAACAGGTTTTTTTTGTTTTCTTGTGTTTTGGGTTTTTTTTGGGTTGTCACGAATTTGATAGGTGGACCATTCGGTGGATAAAGAGCTGGCTGGATGGCTGCATGCAAAAACTTGTGGTCAATGGTTCAATGTGCAGCTGGAGAACAACAAGTGCTGTCCCTCAGGGAGAGGTGTTGCGACCGGTCTTGCTTAACATCTTTATCAGTGACATGGACAGTGGAATTGAGTGCGCCCTCAGCAAGTTTGCCAAAGACACCAAGCTGTGTGGTTCGGTTGATACCCTGGAGGGAAGGAATGCCATCCAGAGGGACCTTGAGACACTTCTGAGGTTGGCTGATGCCAACCTGATGAAGCTTAACCATGACAAGTGCAAGGTCCTACACCTGTGTCGGAACATCCTCAGGCACAGCTACAGGTTGGGCAGAGAAGAGATTCAGAGCAGCCCTGCGCAGAAGGACTTGAGGGTGTTGGTCGATGAGAAAATGAACATGAGCCAGCAGTGTGCTTTTGCAGCCCAGAAAGCCAACTGTATCCTGGGCTGTATCCAAAGGCGCGCGACCAGCAGGTCGAGGGAGGCGATCCTGCCTCTCTACTCTGCTCTCCTGAGACCTAACTTGGAGTATTGTGTGCAGTTCTGGTGTCCTCAACATAAAAAGGGCATGGAACTTTTGGAATAAGTCCAGAGGAGACCACGAGGATTATCAGGGGACTGAAGCACCTCCTGTATGAAGATAGGATGAGAAAGTTGGGGCTGTTCATCCTGGAGAAGAGAAGGCTGCATGGAGACCCCATAGCAGCCTTCCAGTATCTGAAGGGGGCCTATAGGGATGCTGGGGAGAGACTCTTCATTAGAGACCGTAGTGAGAGGAAACGGAGTAAGGGGTTCACACTTAAACAGGGTAAGTTTAGATTGGGTATGAGGACGAAATTCTTTACTGTAAGGGCGGTGAGGCACTGGAATGGGTTTCCCAAGGAAGTTGTAAATGCTCCTTCCCTGGTGGTGCTCAAGGCCAGGTTGAACATAGCCTTGGGTGGCATGGTTTAGTGTGAGGTGTCCCTGCCCATGGCAGGGGGGGTGGAACTAGATGATCTTAAGGTCCTTTCCAACCCTAACTATTCTATGATTTTATGTTTCTATGATTTGCTTCTGGAGCTACTAAAAGGTGCATGTTTAAAGACACAGGAATTTTAAAGGATGCTATATATGAGCAGAAGTCCTGAGAATTTTTTTGTTGGTAGAGTCATTTCTGCAGATTTCTGGACTTTTCTTTTTACTCCCACAAGTATTTTAAGAGGACAAAAGGGTTTATGATTAAAGAACCAAATGCTAGGTGCTTTCCAGTCTCACTTCCTATTATTTTTCACAAATTCTGATGGACCAAAACAAATAAGTGTGTTTCTTGAGAAAAACCAAACAAAACAATTTCTTCTACATTCTCTCTACCCTGTTCAGCAAGAATTTTTTATCTCTGATTATCTCTTTTTGCACATGAAATATTAATAACAGAATCTTTAGGTATCACAGTAGTACAGACCAATAACAGACATATATCCTGAGATAACCCAATATTCATATCATGGAGGAGAATACTGTGTTTTGGTCTGAAAACAAATAAGTGAACTTCAGTATTTAAGAACAATAGAGAGTGACGAAGAGGCTGTGGCAATGAACCTCACAGATCATGGAAGATCAACAGCAGATATTAAAGAAAATATCTTCCTTCCAATTTCTGACCAAGAATATTATTCCTTCTACTTGAATAAAGATAAACAGATAAACAAAAAAGATAAAGTAATGAAATGTATCTTTCAGTATTGCATAGTCAAAGCAATTACAATCCAAGCAACAAAGCACAAAATATCATGAAAATGGTTAAAAAAAAAAAAACAAACAAAAAAACCCCACCATCCTATCAACATTAGCAATACCATTCACTCTAATAAAAGAGAGTGTAAATATCATTTGTACCAGTGGGGCATTAGTATACATAAAATCATGGAATCAGAGAAAAGTTTGAGTTGGACAGGACCTTAAGATCACCTAGTTCCACCCCCCATGCCATGGACAGGGACATCTCACACTAAACCATGCCACCCGAGGCTCTGTTCAACCCGGCCTTGATCACCTCCAGCGATGGAGCATTCACAACTTCCTTGGGCAACCCATTCCAGTGACCCACTAGCCTTACACTAAAGAATTTCCTCCTTATATCTGATCTAAACTTCCCCTGTTTAAATTTGAACTTGTTACCCCTTGTCCTCTCACTATGGTCCCTAACGAAGGGTCTCTCCCCAGCATCCTTATAGGCCCCCCTTCAGATATTGGAAGGCAGCTATGAGGTCTCCACGCAGACTTCTCTTCTCCAGGCTGAACAGCCTCAAATTTCTCATCCTATCTTCATACAGGAGGTGCTCCAGTGCCCTCATCATCCTTGTGGCTTTCCTCTGGACTTACTCCAACAGTTGCATGCCCTTTTCATGATGGGGACAACAGAACTGCACACAATACTCCAAGTAAGTTCTCATGGGAGTAGAGTAGAGAGGCAGGATCACCTACTTCAACCTTCTGGTCACAATCCTTTTGATGCAGGCCAGGATACAGTTGGCTTTCTGGGCTATGAGTGCACACTGCCGGCTCATGTTCATTTTCTCATCGCCTAACACCCTCAAGTCCTTTTCTGCAGGGCTGTTCTCAATCTTTACACTGCCCAACCTGGAGCTGTGCGTGGGATTGCTCTGACTCGGGTGTGGGACCTTCCACTCGGTATGGTTAAACTTCGGCCTACTTTATGAGTGTGTCAATGTCCCTCTGGATGGCATTCCTTCTCTCCAGCATATCAACCAAACCACACAGCTTGGTGTCAGCAGCAAACATGCTGACGGCACACTCAATCACACTGTCCATGTCACCGATGAAGGTGTTCAACAAGACCAGTCCCAGCATCGATCCCTGAGGGATACCACTCATTGCTGGTCTTCAGCTGCACATTGACCCATTGAGCTCAAATCTTTGTGTGCGGCCATCCAGCCAGTTCTTTATCCACCGAGTGTCCCATCTATCAAATTGATGTCTCTCCAACATAGAGGCAAGAATGCCATTTGGGACTGTGTCGAAAACTTTGCACCAGTGCAGGTAAATGACACCAACTGCTCTACCCCTCTCCATCAGTTCTGTAGCCCCATCAAAGAAGGCCACCAGAGTGGTCAGGCAGGATTTCCCCTTCGTGAAGCCATGCTGGCTGTCATCAACCACCTTGTTATTTTTCATGTCCCTTAGCATGCCTTCCAGGAGAATCTGCTCCAATATTTTGCCAGGCACAGAGGTGAGGCTGACTGCTCTGTACTTCCCCAGCTCATCCCTTTTCCCCTTCTTGAGAATGGGTTTTATATTACCTTTTTTCCAGTCATCAGGTACTTCACCTGACTGCCATGATTTTTCAAATATGGTGGACAGTGGCTTAGCAACTTCATTTGCAGCTCCTTCAGGACCAGTGGATGGATTTCATCAGGTCCCATTGACTTGTATACATTCAGGCTCTTAAGAAGGTCTCGAACCAGATCCTCTCCTACAGTGGTCCTTAGGTCTTCATTCTCACTGTCTCTGCATCTGCCTTTCAAGCCTTGGGTGGTGTGGTCAGAGCATTTGCCAGTGAAGGCTGAGACAAAGTTGTCATTAAGAATTTCAGCCTTCTCCAAATCCAGGGTAGCCAGTTCTCCCAATAGCTTCTGGCAGGGGCCCATGTTGTCCCTAATCTGTCTTTTACTCACAATGTACCTATAGAAACTCTTCCTGTTATCTTTAACTTCCCTAACCAAGTTGAACTCTAAGTGGGCCTTGGCTTTCCTAACCTGGTCTCGAGCTTCCTGGACAACATCCCTGCATTCTTCACCGGCCTCTTGTCTTTGCTTCCATCTTTTATAAGCTTTTTTTTTCCTTTGAATTTTCTTCAGCCACTCCTTATCCATCCAAGGAGGTCTCCTGCCCCTCCTACTGCACTTCCTTCTAGTAGGGATGTATTGCTCCTGAGCATGCATCAGGTGATCCTTGAATATCAACAAGCAGTCTTTTGCCCCCCTGCCCTCTAGGGCTTTGTCCCATGGAACCTTACTAAGCATGCTCCTGAAGAAGTCAATGTTTGCTTTCTTGAAGTCCAGGGCAGTGAGTTAAACCATTTAATGATCACTGCAATCAAGGCTGCCCTGGAGCATCACATTTCCAACCAGCCCTTCGCTGTTGGTGAGCATGAGGTCAAGCATGGCACCTCTCCTTGCCGATTCCTCTATGACTTGCGGATGGAAGTTGTCTTCCACACAATCAAGGAATCTCTTGGATTGCTTGCGCTGGGCTGTAGCGTCCCTCCAATAAATATCAAGATGGTAGAAGTCCCCCATGAGGACAAGGTCCTGCGAGTGTGAGGCTGTTCCTATCTGTCTATAGAGCGCTTCATCCACTGAGTCCTCTTGGTCAGGCGGTCTGTAACAGATCCCCACAATAATTGTCTCCCATCTTTGTTCTCCCTTTAACCTTGACTCACAAACTCTCTGTTAACTGATCACTTGTCCACAGACAGAGTTCCATACTCTTCAGCCTATCCCTAACATAAATGGCAATTTCCCCTCTCCATTTGAGGGTCTTGAATTTTCTGAAGAGCCTGTAACCTTCCTTTCCAGCACTCCAGTCAGAGGGGCCATCCCACCACGTTTCTGTGATACCAATGATATCATATCCCCTTAGACATGCACGCAGCTCTTAATTCCTCTTGTTTGTTCCCCATACTACAGGCATTTGTATGGAGGCATCTAAGCCAAGTTCCAAAGGAAGCCAGCTCATTGGCTGGAGTGGTTCAAATATTTCTACTTTGCCCCAAGCATTTATTATAGGTGCGGGCAAGTAACTGGGTGTGTTGGGATGGAATGATGCCCCCCACCCCTAACACATCTAGTTTAAACCTTTCTTGACCTGCCTGGAATGCCTCCTACCTATACTACTCTTCCCCTTCATTGTCAGACCAGCTCCGGAAGCCTTCAGTAGATCTGGCATCCCAAATCAAGTCCCATGTTCTAAATACCCAACCCCCCAACGATGTCACCACTATTCTAACTATTTATTAACCTGGCTAATCCTCCTATCCTTTTTAAATTCCTCCACTTTAACTTGTATAATTGATGAAAAGAGTATTTGAGCTCCAGAGCCCCTAGCCACCTCTCCCAGCACTCTGTAGTCCTTCTTAATGTTCTCCGGGCTACTGCTATATATATCATGAGCCCCCACATTTAGCACTAGAAGCGGGTAATAGCCAGTGGGACTTACTAGACCAGGCAGCCTCTCTTCAACATCCCTGATCCAAGCCCCTGGTAGGCAACACACCTCCCTTGAGACTGGGTCAGGCCAACAGTTAGGTGCCTCTGTGCCTTTCAAACCTTAGATAAAGAAAAAGAATACAGAATCTTGGAATGGTTCAAGTTGGATGGGACCTTAGAGATCATTCAATTCCAACCCCCCTGCCATTTGTAGGGACACCTTCCACTAGGCCAGGCTGCTCAATGCCTTATCCAAACTGGCCATCTCTCGAAGGCAAACACAGCTGTGACAGACTATAAAAAATAATTACTAGTACTTGGCAGATTAATTTCAGCTGCCTTCAGTCTACACTTATGGTACATTTTATAGAATTGATATTTTATACAATTTCATGTCTGTATGGTATTACCAGCATGTGGCATTACAGTTAAACTTTCTCAGTGAACAGTACAAGATCTGCCAGAGTTGGGAGGTAATATAAAAAAGTCCAGTATTTCTATTCCAGAGACTAGATCTAAAGAACAACATGATGATCTTTTTCAGATAATACTTCAGGTTTTATTTTCATTTTTTTATTTTACCTTCTTCTATTTCTTGTACTAGAAGAAAGTTGTAAATGAAGATTCCACAGAACTGTGAAGCTCTGAATTCTCATCCTCTCAGCAAGTTGCAGAGATAGATACACCATGGTGGATATGGGGACTGCAGAAAGGAAAGCCATCATCTTTACATTGGTGTGTTTAGGAATTTGATGGAGCCAAAAGACTGGGTTTTAATATCCACATCAACCAAATTGATTATTCTGTATCTTAGGAAATGATAATTTAAATTGCAAATTGTAATTTAAAATGCACCTGTAAAACGCTTTTGAATTTAATTTTTTTTGAACATAAGTGAGATTTGTGGAGATAAGTGAAGATTTGAGAGTCTACTGCCTTGTATCATTAGTAGAGTTGTTCACAAAATGTCACACATGAGATTTTTAAAAATTATTAATTACTTTACAAAAACCAGAGATAGCTGTTTTGAGATAGCTCAAAGAAGTTTATATATGACTGAATTTACACTTTATGACTTCTAATTGCTTTAGCTATCCCTAGTCCATCTAGCTGAATAATAAAATTTAAATATTTTAGGTAGTTTTCTTTAACAGGCTTTTAGACTCAATGTTTCTGCCTTGCTTCAGGACAACATCTTTTAATTGCTTTAAATTATCAACGATGTCTCCAGCATTTTCACTGAACATAGACTGATTTCAATTACCTTTCTTACATTTTAGCATAAAAGCAGTCTTACTCAATTTACTCTAATTATATCACACAACCTCTTGAAGCTAAAGCAATGCAGTCATTAAAAGGTTGTACAAAGAGAGAGAGAAAAAAGAGGGAGAATCAAGGTTGTTTACTGCATCGTTAGTCCTTTTATAAGTTTGAAGTTACAAGGAGAGCATGTCCCTGTGACTCTATGAAGGTTTAAAATGAAATCTAGAATTTAGGACCTCTGGAATTTTGAAGTACCAAATTTTCTGTCCAGATCAAGATGGTTATTTTGTTATTGTTGTATAGACAAAGATCAAGTTTTGCACTCCTGCAAATAGTGCAGCTGCAATATTGCTGGCTGGTCAAGCCACAGTTTTCTCATCTTTCGATGAATTGAAAATAATGATATTGAGTAATGGATTAGTATGTGAAGAAAGTAGAAGTAAGAAAACCTTAATATGTGGTTGCAATCTTCCTTCAGTTTGCATTGCCTTGGATTTTTAATTTTTCCTTTACAGCAAGCTGCACATAAAACCAAACAAAAAAAATCAGATTACATGGAAACTTCAGGTGGTTACTGAACAAGCATGAAGCAGAAAATAGTATCTGATTTGTAGGCCACCTGTTCTGGAAAGAGACATCAGCAAAATTTTAGGAACATTTTTGCAGTAAAAAAAGCCACTCAAATTTGGCAGCCTTAGATGGAGAAAAAAGGAGAGGAAATAATAACCTCAAGTACGTGGTTCTAAAGGCTCATGAGACTGCACTGAGCCATTAAGCCAGGTACTCAACTATCAATGTAATTATGTAAAAACTGCTAGTCTACAAATATCTTCAAGAATAGTCACTGCTTTTACAGCACATTTCAATATTTGCAAACACTCCAGAAGCTCGAAACAAATCTCCAAATGCAAAAGGTCAAAGCACCTCCTTTCCCTGAATGTGAACCTGCCAGAAAAATAAAGTTGTGGGATAATTAGCAAAGTAGCTCTGCAAGGTTGTGATATAATTTGAATGAAGTCAAAGAGTTTCTTGTGACTTTTTCAAGATCACACACCTTCCATCAGCATAGTTGGTGATGAGATCTGTTGTGTGAGTCAAAAGGTGGTTAATGCTCCATATTACAGTTCAGTGCTAGAAAAACACAACACTGTCTCTTAACTCCCTCTTTGGGACTAACATTTTTGTAATCAGAAACAGTGTATGTCAGATCTAATATAAAAGCTTTTATCTTTTGTTTAATGGGACTGATCAGTGGAGCAGTAACAACGAGTACTTTGAATTTGGCTGGTGCATTTCAGCTACATATTTGAATCCATTTTAGAAAAGTTCCACAGGTATGATTCTGTGTGCTGAGAGATTTATTTGGAAATAAATCAGACAGCAAAAAATCTTATTCTCAATTAAAAATTTTTATGGAGTACATTATACCTGTAACAGCATTCCTCTCATGTGGAACAGAAACATTGCTAACATTAGGTCCTAGCAATTCTGTTGAATGTGATGCTGTTGAAATGCATGTAGCTCATTGGAAAGCAGAGTTTCTACTTCCTCTAGAACATTTTAGTAGGTTAATTTGCCATTGGCCAAGGTGAATTCAGTTTCAGAGTTAAAATGTTCTATTACTTTATTGAGGTGGTGAGTGACAAGATATCTCAATTGAGTTCAGTAAACAATAGGAAGCCACTGGAAGCAGATAGGAAAATATTTCTTAAAATTTGCATTGGCCATGAAGACTAGCATAAGCAAGTTAGATAGAAAGCATTCCACATGTAAAGCCAGATTTATAATCGTTTATAAACGATTTCAAATATGTATTAAAATCACATTGGATTTTCTCTTTCTCTGTTTAATGAGGTATAGAAACAGAAAGAATATACATAGCAGATTGCATCAGTAGCAGACAGTGGTCCAGTAGGAAAAAGGGAATACAGTTCTTTCATTAAACCTTCAGTACTGAGAGTTAGGTTAAAGCATGTATTTCTCAGGTTACTCATGCAAATGTAATAAGCTTTGCAATCCTCTGCACATTTACAAGCATACAAAGATAGCTAGGATGCTGCACTGCCAATATTACAACATGAATAAATTCAATAAACTTAGTTCACCACTTATTCAATAAACTCATTTCACCAGGAAATTCAGGGACCTGGTGATTGTTGCCTCCCAGGCTTCAGATATATTTTGATAGCTCTTTCTTTGAAAGATATACTATTTATTCTGAAGATTTTCAATGTTTAACAATGCAGAATGAATTATCATTACAGGTTGAGGTAGAAGTAACAATTTCTCATATCAGCAACATTCCTATTTCCCTCTAACTGATGTTCCAAGGTTATTTAATCTCTTGTTCTTTAACTCTCCAAGAGACAGTGCCCTTCTTCATATGAAATAAGTAAATAAATAAATAAATAAATAAATAAATAAATAAAGGAAGAAAAAAAAAAGAAAAAAAAGCAAAGAAAGGAAAAGAAAAGAAAGAAAAGAAGAAAAGAAAAGAAAAGAAAAGAAAAGAAAAGAAAAGAAAAGAAAAGAAAAGAAAAGAAAAGAAAAG
>JANRGW010053665.1:0-20524 GCA_024733675.1 Psilopsiagon aymara | reverse complement strand
AAGGGTTTTCCATACAGATGGTGATTTCTGACTTAAAATACATTTCTCTGGATTTTTCCCAGCCACTGCAGAGTTTATTCTGGGGTTGTGATTTTGGTTTCTGCATGGTCTGTGAATGTTTTGGCAATGGTCAATCCAATTTAATAATTGTTTCTTTAGTGGTAAGCCTGATCTTGTTTGAAATGTGCAATTCTGTTATTAGCTTGCCTTTATTCCAGGGGCAGACCTTTAGGAAGAAAGTCATATGCACCTGCTAAGCTGCCTTGTCCCCTATTGAATTATAACAACCAAATGGTATCACAGACCATCACCTCATCACATAAGCACCCCTTTTAAAGGTTTCTCAAGGGTTGAGCTAAAAGACAGCTTATTGCACTAGGGCGAATTTTATCGCAATATCCACTGTATAAAATGGCTTCAGAAACTGGTAGGAGAAGATGCTAGAAAAAAACCAGCAATGCAGAATTGGACCAAGAAGTTGCCATGTGTGTACTTAATCTAGATTTTCATGCTGTTCCTACTACTTTGTTAGATTTAGGAGATACTTGCTGCATTTAACTTGTTCCGAGGAAAGCCTGTCTGCCAGACTACCAACTACCAGCTTTCATTTCGGTGGCTGAATTCCAAGCTTGTACCATGGTGGGTCCTGTTTCAGCGTCAGCTTCCGTAGTCGGGCTCACCCATAGACTGGCAAATCCTCCTTTGGGAGCTGCTGCATTCAGAGGTTCTGTGTGAATCTCTTTCACAGATCAACTAGCTAAGAATGTAGCCAAAGTGAAACAGCTGCAGAATATTCTCACCTTTAACACACTGTCTGTTTTATTTTACTAAAATAGTATTTCATCAAATATTTTTATCATGTGTCTCTGATGTTAAAAATTTGCCTTTCCATATGAAAGAAAGAGGATTTAGGCTTAGAGTTTGAGTAACTAGTATGATCTTATAATAACAACTATAAAATGTTAAATGGAATCATGATACTAATTTATTTTAATTTGGCATATAGTACCAATAAATAAATTACTGTTTTGGGGGATGTATGTGTGGATCTATTTCTATATTTAATTCACCAGAAAACTTGCATGGGTTTCCTCTTAAGTTTTCAGCAGATTTTTCTTTACTTTGCAAAGATTTCACATTAAAAGAGTTATGGGAGTGGAAAATTTATGCTTTTGTTTCAAATAAGATGGAGATATCACTGGTGTGGTAGATTGAGCTCTTCTGTGTGCAGAAAAACATTTAAAGGAGTGGAAAGCGAATATGAAAACGTTCCTGGATATTTATTTTTTTTTAAGACTGGAGCCTTCTAAAAACATCCCTTAAAAAGATTTTATATCTCCTTTTAATTTGCTGCAGATTAATGAACTCTATGTTCCTCTTATTGTTAGTGGATTTTAATGACTTTTTTTTCCTTGTGGGAAACAATTTTCCGATATAAAGAGAATAGACGGCTTTCATTTGTTCTTTTCAAGGCACATGGCTGCCAAAAGAGCACTTTGTAAGCAATTAAGCAGAGTTATGCAACCTCTTTTGCTGTTTAAATCTACAGCAAATCTGATTTCCCATAGGTTTGCATGCAAGTCATGCAGTGCAGCGTCTAAGTATGCATGTCACGCAAATTGCAAGTTTATTGAAAGGTCAGTATAGTTATCAGTGGCCACTCTGCATAGGATCCTTAACACTGAGCTGAAAATCTGTCTTTTCATTTGAATGTTTCTCACCCCTAGAAACATTATAAGGCCTCAAGAGCATTACTATTTTTAAACAAATAGTGGTTATGTCTTTCAGTTTATTTAGGCATCAGACCAAAGATCATTGAAGTCAATATGAATTCTTCCACTTACATGAGCTTGCTCTGGGTCATGCCCTTAATAAACTGTTGTGTTTGCTGTACAAACCGGAAGAGATTACAGCATAATAACTGGTGCAATACAAACCAAAACAGGAACAACAATAGCCTGAAGTACTAATTCTACAAGCCAGTACTAATTCTACTTCCAGTCAAGCCAGTGGAAGATAAACATCCCTCAAGAAACGTTTGACTGATAGTTGCAGTAAAGTTACCTTTCAACCAACCTGGCCATAGTAAAAATGTTTTGGCATGGCCACCTTGCTCGCACACCGATGTTACTGATGAGAGGTTGGAGTGGGCAGTAAAATGCCGTGTAGAATTTTGGAGTGTAAGTGCCCATCATTAAGCAAACGCTGTCTCATCTTTGAGGTCAAAAAGGGTTTGACAGTCTTTTGACCGTGATGGAACAATTATATTGATGCTGCAGAAGTTGTGAAAGACATGATGAAGGTGATAGTAACAATTAAGAAGCCCTGTATCAGCAACCCTGAAAACAGGCTTGGAATAGAAAGATCAGGAGTCTAAAAATTACAAATTCAGGTATTGCACTATATGAAAGCTTTGTAAAAGTAGTTTTATAAGCAGAAGAAAGGGAAATACCCTAATATTAAAAATATTCCAGTCAACAAATGAATATGGGATAAAAAATGTGCAAGAGAAAGAATAAGTACCTGATTTTAAAGCTGGATTTAAAGGCAAGCGTCTTCATCCTTCTGTCTGGAAAGGCTTAGAAAAGTGGAATTTTTTTGCACGGAATGAGGCTAAGTTTTGATAAGTCAATTCAGGCCCATACTGAATGTCACAGGACGAATACTCCTACAGGTGAAAAACATAATTAGATTGAAAACTGCAGTCTGAACTGAGGGTTGCCACAAATAGTAAAATGGAAAGTCCTTCATTGGTGGGTCTGAAAGTGCAGACCCTTTTGTTTGCTTTTGTTTGGTGGACATATTGACCTTGTGGGAAACCTTAATGATAGTAAATGGTTTTGTCTGTGTGATGCTGAAATGTAGCTTTGCAACAAGAAAAAGCACAAGCTACTCATCTGTGACAATGACACTCATCTTAAAATTTAGTTTTGTTTAGGTTAATTTTTAAACTATAAGGTTTTTTTGAATTATCAAACGGGAAGTGAAAGCAATGGATATCATCATGCTAAATTGTTGTCTGCCTTCCAGTTTTGTTCCATGCTAAGTTATTCCCTTGACAAACAGGATAGAAAGTATTTGTGCTTCAGACATTTTATGATTAATCAGCCTCGGTGTTTGTGTCTGGGTTAGTAAAAACAGAGCTACTGTGGAGGGGTGGAAATGATCTTGCTGGCTTATTCCTGTGGTCAGTGCTTTTACCTCTGTGGGATACATTTTTTCCAACTTGTATCAAATACTTTGTGGAAGATACAGCAGTGACTGAGGAAACGGCTGTTAAATGGTTGTTCAGGCAGGGCAGAGCCTTTCACTTACACTTTCTGCAGCTCAGTACCAGAGGTGCATTGGTATTTATCCTAGTGGCTAGTTGATCGTGCTGGGTGCCTGAGGTTCATTTTTTGATGGTGACAGATTTTCAGAGGTTTTTGTTACTGCTGGCCCAGGGATGGGGACTGGTGAGGCTGG
Source organism: Psilopsiagon aymara (assembly GCA_024733675.1). Lineage (NCBI taxonomy): Eukaryota > Metazoa > Chordata > Aves > Psittaciformes > Psittacidae > Psilopsiagon > Psilopsiagon aymara. The sequence continues at coordinate 17,059 of JANRGW010053665.1, read as the reverse complement.
TGCTGTCACACCTGAGAATGAGGTCCATGGGGCTGTTCTAGTTGGCTTCACAGTCCAACTGATGGAATGGTTCCTTTGAAGAGCCGCTGAACACAATTCACTAGTTACTTGAAAAGATTGCCATTGAAGGCTCTTCAGTACAACTTTCAGTCATGGTGGGTGAAGTGCTCCCTTGCAGTCCCAGCTTTGATAGCAATTGCTTCTCTGATACTTTGCAGATGCACCCAGCAAGGATCTCAGCTTAGGTTTCCAGCAGCTTATTGTAAAGCTGCAGGGCTCTCATCTGTGCACTGTGTGCATCACCAGGAACATGTGAAGTTCAGATTTACCTAAGAGAAGAAGCTGAGCCATGGGACACATGCTTTCCCCCACATGTACAGGTTGGGTGGAGAGAAGGGCCAAATGCTGGCGCCTAAAGTGGAGAGGAGCACACCGCAAATACTTGCTCTGTTCTTCAACTCTTTATCAGAGAGGAAGGTACTTACTATCACAGAAGTGAGAGGGGAGTGTTGCTGGCCTAAAAGTCATTCTTATCTGGATTTTTGCATGGGAATAGATGCAGAGAAGAAAACATTCTTCCAAACACAGCCTTATCCACTAGCTCATTTCATAATTTCCTTCACACAGTCAATTTGCATTCTTTACAAGCAGTGTCTCATTTCTGTTTTTTCTCTGTCAAGGGGAAATGGAAGTAAACGGCTGATTTTCTTGTATGACTTTGGCACCTTCCACATTTCATGAGATTTTCTTCCAAAGATGGTCTTGCATGCAACCATTTGCATGGTTTAGAATGGGAGAGGCAGACTTTTTTGACTGTTGCCTGAAATCCTGCATGCAGCGTTACGGTGTATGTTTTTGCTCATGTGCACAAGTGATGATTTGTTCAGATAAAGTTGCTCAGTTTCCTAGGCAAATGCTACACTATGAGCAAATGCCATCATTTGTAAAGGTCAGTGTAGAAAAACAAAGCAAAAGGTCATCAGGAAAGAGCTATGATGATTTATTCCTTATTCTAAATATTAACATAATAATGTAAAATGCTTGCTGGGTTTTCATGAGCACTTGCAAAAAAAGATGTATCCACATGTAAGGACAGTTCAACAGAACAGAAAAGAGGTTCTTTAGTCTAATGATAACTAATGTAAAACTGTAAAAGTTCCTGGTCACTGTAGCTCAGCAGAGACTTGCAGTGGTTTGCAACGATGTTTTTCAGGTTGGTGGTTGTAGCTTGGGTTCATTCCCTGATCTGGTTCACAGTGCAGTTTGTCTATCAGCTTGTTACCAGCGTGGCTGAGAGAGCCGGTTTGCAGTGCTGGAGGGCGCTAGGAAGGGTGAAGACTCCTGCCGCCACCCTGGCTGCTGGGCAGCCGGGGCAACTGTTTGTTTCGTGAACTTGAATTCTACATGACTAGCGCTTTATCAGCCAAATTCACAGATTCCATGGCTTTCACCAGGGAATCCTCCTGCCTTTTCTGGTCAGTCGTTCCTCTGGTTGTTGAACTGTGGGTGAAATGAAATAGCAGGCAACCCTTCTGGAGATAGGAGAAGTTGTGTCAGCCCTCCTCCATTGCCCTTCAGCATGTAGGCGGTGCCATCGTGGTCCTGCGGCTTTTATCTCCTTGTAATAGCAAAAATACATCCTAATGGGTAATCAGTTGTGTTGTTGGATGGGTGCTAAGTCCCACTTCCCTTTTCCCTCCCCATCCCCACAGCACTCACCAGCATTTGTCTCTAAGGACGCTGGTTATATCTTTATACACTCTCCTTTATTCATTTTAATCTAATCTACCTCCCTTACATCATCCTCCTCTCTTCCTGCCAGGAAGTTGCGCTGAGGAGAGCTCCCCTGGTCCCCCAAGGAGATATCTTGTGCTGTTGAAGGCCCCGTTTTACACTTTGTGGAATGCAGATGGTCTAGACGCAAATTGCATTTTTGTCTCAACATAAACCACCACATTTTCAACACATACCTTCAATACATACAGCAAAAGGAGAACCAGTTAGCAGTGGTTCCTTAAGGCATGTATTCCAGTTGTCTTGGAGTTTTATAGTGCCTCAGTGTGGCATGTTTATGTCCTCCTCATGAACATAGCTTCTAGGGTGTGGGGTTGCTGTAAAGCAGTGCCATAGTAGTGTTAATGTGCTAGTTTAAATCCTTGCTGTATTTCTTAATACTTTCTTCTTTTTTAAGTATCTGTTAGTTGTTCTGTTCCACAAGGGACTGTTGCTGCAACATGGTAGTTAGACTTACTTTGTTCCCCAGAGAGTTATATCATATCTAGCCATGTTCATTTAAGTGACTGCATAGCTTAGCCTCTTTGTAATTTTTTTATAGATTGTTTTTACCGTAAATTGTTCTAATCTCTGGATGAAATGTGAAATTAAATTTTAAGCAGCAAGCAGGTTTTATTCTCAATCAGTTATACATGTAGTGCTGAAGATTTTAAAAACTGAATTTAAGGGCATTTTAATAAACATAGATGCAAGTTTTTTCCAGTTAATAATAGTACTGACAGATAATAATGTCCGAAAACTTCACTTGAGTAGACCTCGTCTGTTGCTATCTAGTTCTAGTCTGTAAACTGGAAATTGGTTCTCCGTATCTAGCAACCAAAGGTTTTCTCCGCTCTGAGTGAACTAGCCTTTGAATTGGGCTAGATGAATAAACTGGCTTACATAAAGTGTTCCTGCTGCACCTGCAGAAGAAGCTGCAGCTGCCGAAAGATGAATACTTCAAAAAACTTGGATTGCTCGGATTTCCCCAGTGATTTCTGCCAGTTCAGTACTTTGATGTTTTTTTGAAAGTTCAGCACCAAATACTCTGTAATGAGGATTAATAAGTAAGTACAGCCCGTAAGAAAAAGAACAACCACCCACCGAAACATACTCTTGATTTTGAATGTTACTAAGCAAAAAAATCCAACTTAAATAAAAGTTGGTGGAGGCAGTTTTTAATACCTGCTTTTTATTCCCCCTCTTGTCTCTGAAACCAGCACAGGCTTTCTGTATGACTCTGCCAGTGCAAGTGATGGAGGTCAGCTGCCAGCAGAGAAAGGTATTTGTTTCAAAGAAAAAAAGGTAAACCAGGGAGGGAAGCATTATTTCACCAGGTCACTAGGGATGGAGGTTGTTCATGGAAGAGTTTCAGAGGGCAGCTGAGTTACAGTTGTATGTAACTCACTGAAAACAATTACTTCAGCAAAGAATCAGATGTGGCCAGTAGTACACCTAGCTTAGGAAAGTGGGTATAATTTCTTACTTTCGTGGGTATAATACCTTACTTTCCTACTGGCACAAAGAGTGAACTGATGAAGAGAGAAATATAAAGGCAGGAGGAGAAGATGGCTGTTGAGCCCAGTAAGCACAGGCAGGAAACCTCTGGGATACAGGAGAGGGTAGTGCCTGGGGCCAGTGATTGCGGGAGGCAATGTGTAGGATCTCACATGGGTTTTTAACAACACTGTGGACGTGGAGCATCAGTAATGGGCTGGTGGGTGTTTTCCTATCATGAGGAGAGGATGAGGGAGCTGCTCACAACATAGTCCTCTTCATTTTATTCTGCTTGAAAATGTGAAAAGAACAAATGTCCTGTATCCAGTGAAGTGAAAATGACATCTGATTAGGTTTTGTGTAAGTAATAGATAAGCTGGATGTTTTCAGCCTCAACAGAAGTTGCCAGAAAAGTGAATTTAATATTATTTATTAAAGTTATTTTGCATAAATTGAGATTGGCATTTAAAAGTTAAATCATCCTCCTCTTCATTATGTTCACCTTGTCATAAGTTCATAGAAAAGGTACAGAAATGAAGCAATGGGAAGTGAATAATTGAAAAATCATGTAAGGAACCAGGGTTATCTGGAAAAATTTGGAAGACATGGGGAAAAATAACCCAAAACAGTCTGAAATATGTGGTTTTGTATGAAGAATTTTGTTCAGATCCTATTTGCCTGTAATATGGGAAAGCTGAAATTAAATGAAAGACAGTATAAATAAATGTTGTCAATGAAGATAACATTTCAGATATGCTTTTGCATTCATTTTCTAACACAAGCCCAGGAGACACACAGCTGCATGGTGCACATACACACTTTAACATACCTCCATGAAGGTACCCTGGAGAGTCTGCCATGGCAGGAAGCGATGATTCTGCAAAGGCAGGATCTAAGATTAAGTTCCTTTTTCATGCTTTTGCCTGAGCAGACTCTGCAGGATAGTGATGCAGTCATGTTGCAGGGAACACGTGCTTGTATTCAGGTGGTCAGGTGACACATTTTTAAAGGTAGCACCCTTTCAACAGGAAAAAAACCCTCAAATACCAGAACAAAATAAAAAAGAGTTAAATTCTATCAGAGGTATAGTTGAAATATATACTATTAGTAGTGATGATCTGGTAGAAATAGAAATAAAAGTGCCATATTTCACAGTTGGACACTTCAAAGGGTACTCCTTTCCCAGTAATCCTCTGATCTGCTTCATGTCACAGGTCACCTAAACAGTATTCACAAACCTCCTGGCTGGAGCACTCATTCAGGATTTAAGATGTCGGAACTTTTTTTGACATCAAAAGTTCAAGTGCCCCGATATTTCTCTGAGAATGTTACATCAGAGTTATTTTTTACATAGACTCATGTTTATGAATATGTCTCCTCAAGACTGATGTGAACTTGCCTGGAGACGGAGAAAGGTTTTCTCCCGACAGCGGTGTGATGAGGTTAGATGCGTCTGGTAGTTAGCTGGGTGCTACTTCAAGCATGTTAGAAGAGATGAGAACCAAAGCAGGAGTCAAAAGGCTTGGCTTAACCATTGGCTGATGTGTCACTGTGAAATTGATGTCAACTCTGGGTCCCTTTTATGGCTGAATGTAAATATTAATGTTCTCCTCCAAAGTGCTTTGCCGCCTTGAGGAGTAAAATGCAACAATAGTAATTGCTGCTATAATTTTGAGTGTGTGTTGGACTCGGGTGAAGAGTCTCACTTTTGGCACCAAACTCCTTCTGGGAGGCTGTCACTTACTGTGTGGTGCTTTGGCGGTGATGGAGTCTGCTCTCTCAGACAGGCATGGTCCTTGACTGACTCTAGGTTGCTTCTCCAAAGCCTTCAAGTCATCAGAGTTTAGGAATTCTGTACTGATCAGGCAGTTGCTAGTTGCTTCAGTTAGTTGGGTACCTTCTGCTCTCTCACAGAGTAATCTTGCTTTTTACTCACTCTTGTGACTCTAAGCAAACGATGGCATAAGCTGATTACTGCAAGCCCCCATGCCGTTTCTTGCAAACACTTGCAGTAGGAAAGCTGCTCTATGAAACCTGGGTGCTAGGCACGTTTGCGGGTATTTGTAGGGACTTTTTTCATGCTTTTCTTTCTATTTTGTTTTTATAAGAAAGGAGAGCATATTCTGCAGCACCAAGGTGAAAAATCCAAGTTCCTAGGGTTATAGCTGCAAGAAACTGTCTGAAATACAGCTGAAATAAAACTAGCTGAGATTTTACTCTTGCTGAAGTAGGAATGCCTGGTTGCTTTGTCCATAAATGATTTGAAGGAAGAAGGATATTTTTTCAGATCTGTTTAATTAAGATGCCTCTTCAGTTCCCCCTGTCCTTCATTTCAATAGGTTTTTAGAGGCTTTCACACCAGAGCTACACAGGGCTCTATTTCAAGTGTGCTGTAAAAAGCTGATAATATAGCCTCTGTGGCTGGGGCACAGAATCTTCCTTATATAGCTTTTCTGAACAGGATGCGCTTGTTCTGAAACAGATCTTGTGTTGTTTATTCCTGATAACCATTCTCAAGTCAATATAAATGACACTTCCAGATAACTTTCTTCCTCCCTGATAACAATCTGGTAGTTTATACTACTTTGCAGAAGTGTATATTTCTGTTTAGTTTTTTAGGGTGCATTTAGTATTTAGTATAGCCAAAGTAGTAATTCTTTCAGTATCTGCCAGCTAGATTGGTTTTGAGAAGAGTCTCTTCAAAGCAATATCTGTTTAGAACTGACTTATTTATGTGCAGTTTCTGTTCCACAACAAAGCTGTCAAAGAAATGGAGCATCAGTTCCTGGTGCCTGAGAAAGAGGCCTGAGAAAGGTCTCAGAAAACAGGTATGATTTAGAAAGCTATTTGCAAGAACTCTGTGTTCTGAATGGCTGTGTACTTTGTGCACATTTCAGATGTTATTTTTAAGGCTTTGTTTCTTGAACGAAGCACTGGCAGATGTGGAAGCAACAGTGGATCGTGCTGAAAGGGAAGTGATTGGGATCCATCAAAGCTCTTCAATGATGGCGCCTGAGGCAGCTGTACAGTCCCATAAATGGCTTTAGCATTTTAAGGATGCACTCGTGTAGGTTGCTGGTGACCCAGAGTTGTCAGTACAGGGGAAGATGGGCTGACATGCAGAGAGAAACTGGAAGATGTCAAAGCCTAATAGAGATGGGGCAGAATTTGAATATTTGGAAACAAAATTCAATGCAGAAGTTCTCATCTGGGTATGCCTTTATGATACTTAGAAATACTCTGATCATTTTTAGGTCTTTTAGATAAATGGTTTAAAAACTCACTTAAAATACAGATATAGAGGTAGATTTACAATTTTTTTCTCCAGCAAAGTACATCAATCTCTTACCTCCCATTTTTTTTTATCAGAGCTTTGCATTTAAGTCAATGGACACACATGGGTATTCCTGGAGGATTTTTGTTTAGTTATATCTACCTCTTTCCTAGATAGCAAAGGAGAAGTCTTCTACGTGCATTTTTTTGACATGCAGTCAGCTCCATGAGAGTGTTTTACATTAAAAGAATGCTTCCCAGGTACCTGTAATTTTATTTGTTATGAAGTTTTGGATAGCAGTTGTTGATGTGTTCATCAGCAGAGTCTAAATTGGTTTCAAACAGGTAATGATGAGCTTCCCATATCCTCTTATAATTCCCTGGAAATTCAGAGGCAGCTTCATACCCTCTGCCTGAGGCACAGAGAAGAACTCCAGAAGTCTTCTGATCACTCCATCTGAGGAATTCGTGCTTCCCAGCCCTGCTAACATCATGGCCCTGGGGAAATGCGGCATGAAGCAAGTTTGTGCTTCAGTTGGTCCTGCCTGATAAGTCCCCCATTTGAAAGTTTCTGTTCAACAAAATTTCTAAGCGGCACGGTGTTGGTAATGTAACTGTCTTAAAAACCTGTCTAGATCTGCAGTAGGTATGGCCCAGGGCAGCGGTAACTGTAAAGGATGACTTTGTTTTCCAAACTATTCAAGCAAAATCTATCCACTTGAACTGTGTATATGTTCCTCAGTTTGTCTTTCCTTCCAAGTAAAGTTTCTTGAATGACATTCCTGTCATAGAATTGAGTAGATAATTTCTAAGGGACTTTAAAGCTCATCCAGTTCCAACCCCGTGCCGTGGCCAGGGACACCTTCCACTTGATCAGGTTGCTCAAAGCCCCCCGTCCAACTTGGCCTTAAGCACTGCCAGGAAAAGGGCAATCAACTTCTCTGAGCAACCTGTGCTGGTGCCTCACCACCCTTATTGTAAAAATCTTCTTCTTTATATCCAGTCTAAATCTACCCTCTTTTAGTTTAAACTGAGTGGCAGCTTCCAGCTTTTCTGAACACCGGCTCCTCTTTTCTGCAGGAAAAAAGGTAGTTACTCTTAACTCATTTGAAACACTTGAGAGGATTTCCCTTATAACACCCTGCTCCACTCTCCTCCCTTCAAATATTATTTTATTAAAATAATGCATTTGAACAATTCAAAGCTTTTCCTAATTGATGTTACCAAACATTACTGTCAAAGATTTTCTTTGAGAAACAATTTTGAATCAAGATGAGAATGGGCTCTTGTTCTGCATCACTAACAAAATTTTTTGTATTTTTCAAATCTTCATTATAAATGCAGTAAAAAAACCCTACATTTTTAAGGCAGTCAGATCAGGATCCACTTTAATATGGGAACATTCCCTATCAGTGCATATAGATGCTCCTGTTTATGACTTGCCTTCAAACAAAAAGGCAAATTAGGTCTTTTTAGTCTTTACAATGTCATTACATGGCAGGAATATATAGATGCAACCAATTATTGATAGTATTTCAGCAATAGCTAGAAGTCCTCATTGTAATGCTCAAAAACAATTCCAAAAGATGTTCAGAGTGGTTATAAAGTGAGACGAACCAAATTAATTAGTCTGCAGAATTGTTGCAAAGTGTGCCAAGCGTGCTCTATCCCTTCAATCTTCATGGCTCTGGCTCCAGCAGGGATGGTGTGGCTCAGCCTCCCTTTAAGAACGGATGCTTGGAGTCTGCCTGGCTGCCAAGATCTGTGTAATTGAGACCTCCCTTCTTAATGACTTAACAAATTAAAGACTTGTCAAGTATGATGTGGAGTAGACCACGAGAATAAGCTGGGGCAACAAGAAGGAGTTGGTGGAGGTTGGAAGGAGTTGGCACTCGAGGTGCCATCCTCTTCTCTTTCCCACTGAAGCAGTAGTTGTGCAGCAGTAACTGTGCAGTGCATTTATGTTGTGCATGCAGAATAGGCCTGGCATAACCCCAACACATCAGACTCTGTATGGATAAGCTGCACAGCACATGTTGCTGTATAGACTGGTGCGTAGCTGAGATTTCTTTTACTCAAATATGGGAGCCATGTGTGCACGTGCCAGGATTACATGCAGTGACTGTGCAACATCATCTGGTCTGGTCTGCTTGAACCATCCATCCAGTGTGATGATCCTGTGCTATCCGAAATGGGTTTATTACATGTTGAAGTAAGAAAAGGGAGTGACTCCCTTCTGCACATCAAAGAAATGAGAGCTGGGAACCTCAAGACTGAAAGATTTAGAAAGTATAGGTCTTTGGCATTTTCCCTCTCAAACTAATTTTATCTGGGGTCATAGCTAGACTTGGCTACACATCTTGTCTTTAAATTTCTGTAAGGAAGCATAGCTGTTGTAAATATGATCATCTTTAAAGCTTCCATTTAATGGATAATTCCATAAATCTGCAGTATTTGTAAATTGAATGTCCACATATTTAACTTCTACGGGCACTGAAATAGAGACTTTGCAAAGCAGTGTCTAAAACGTAGCTGTTGGAATTGCGAGCAGCTGTGTATGGGAATCGCACAATGCACATAATGTACTGTGACAGCAGGGGAGGAGGTTTTGCAGAGAATTGATGCATTTTCAACAAGGTCACTTCTTTAGACACTGCTGTTCAAAACAGCCCTCAAAATTATAAGACTGAAGAAACAAATATTTTTGTCAACTCAGCAGTTAATAATGAGAGTGGCTGCAATAACATTTACGTGAGCAAGAATTAAAGATCAAAAAAGCATTTTTATGTGAAAGAGATGAAGTTTCTGAATAATCTGTAATAGAAATTAAGCCCATTTGAAGCTCAGGTTAGGGAGGTTTTTTGATCTGAAATAATGTGTGGTTAAAACTTTCATCTAGATGCAGGTATTTCTGGTTTTTTAAAATTCTATAACCACAGAAAATATTCATCCATTTTCTTTCTGCTTTAAAAGAAAGACATATTTCAGCTTTATGAAGTAGATGTTCTCCGCAGAATGGGTGCTGATGAGAACCATGCGCAGAACAGGAAGTTCAGAAGACAGGGGATGGCAGCCGAGAGCGGCTCCGTCTGCTCTGGAAACTCGTTGCTGTAAAGCGGAGGCCAAAACAACTGACAAGACAAAGTCTTTATTTATGGAAGGACTCTGAACTCTGGCCATTTTTCAAGCTGGCTCAAGTAGTCTGCCGGTGGACCTAATGAGCTAGCACGTATCTAACATTGATTGGTGCTCTAATAAATGTCAGATACAGAGGTGTTGCTGAAACAAATTGCTAGAATATTAGGAGAAAAGGGGAATGTATATCGAGCAGTGAAAGACCCTAATTGCCAACTTCAGTCATAAGGACTGAAGAGCATCAGAACACCTTATTTTCAGAAGAAAAGGGACATGGGAGGGAGCATCCCAGCCCTGAAGCTGGTGGCAGAACTCTCCTTGAACTGATAAGGAGGTAGGGTTTCACCTGCCCTGTGCAGTGTTTCAGTGTACTTCTCCATCCTTCACTTCATCCTACAGGAGTCAGCATGGTTCATGTGTTTGTGAAATAGTTTCCGCATTGCCTATTCAGTAGAAGTTCCAGTCCCCAGACCAGTGTAAACATTTCTTGTTCTCTTCAAAACTGCATCAGCAAGGGCAAACAATATCTTTTAGACTAATACTAAATAATTGGGACAATGCTGTCCTTTTTTTTATGCTGACTTCTTTTGAAAATTGGAAGTTAGAAAAAAATTCAGCTGGAAAATCTATGGATAATCTCTTAGCCAAGTCAGGTTGGGTGCATTTTTTGGTCTGTTATTTGGGGGCATTCTAAATCTTGTCATCACTCTCAAATACATGAACTATAGCATGTCGAAAGGTTAACAGAAGGAAGACTTCTTTCCATAACTGGATAGTGTGCACGCTATGTACAGTCATCAACTAGAAATTCATGTGCCTTCCTACTCAATTGCTCCACTACCTGACTGCAATAGCAGTGAGTAGTTTGATGTAGTCTTCAGAAAGTGTGATGATTCTTCAGTTAGTTACAGGCATTTTTCCTCATGCCAAAATATTCTCTAAACATAGGCACTTCTAAAAAAACACTGAACTCAAACCTCCTACTAGGAAGCCTGTCTAGATTCATTGCTTGGCTGCGTGACACACAGCAAGAAAGGGAGCCCACATGTTCCTGTCTGGAAAGTGATCAGTTACATTATTCTAAGCATTAAAATGTGTCTGTATGTGTGCATCTGTACACACAGAGACACGCATACTTCAGATCATGCTGATAATGACATTTCCAGTCTCAAAAGAAAAATGGATTGTGTACGAAATCCTTTATTTATCAGGCATGGAATTTCATTGTGGTCTATCCCTTTGACTTTAAAAATACTCTTTATTATGATGGCAAGAGCAGTCTTAGAGGAGTTAACCGGTCCTGTGTATAGCCTCTCATTTAGTCTGTTAGTGAATGAAATAAAGGAGTGCAGTAATCTTCTACTTCGTTTACCGTATTTTGCTTAGTGTAAGGGCAGGTTATGAACATCTGTAGTTCTGTATAAAATAAGATACCTGTAATCGTCCTGTGCATATTCTGTATATATTGGATATTCAGACAGATGAGAATCTCATGATGAGTTATAGTCATACAACACAGTCATTTATCACATGCCTGTGGCAGTCTCCCCTGCATGCTGGCCATTAATCTGTTCGGCAAGAGCTTCTAACATTACTGTCCCCAGGCAGTTTTGCAGTTTCCCTGCATAGAAAGGCAAAAAACTAAACCCTGCTACAAAACTTTTCATGCTGTCAAAGGTGGACGTTCCTCCGGAAGTGCTCCAGGGAGATCTAAAATGACCAAGGTTCAGTCTAGAACTAGTGATAAGGTTGGGATACCTCATCCCTGGAAGTGTTCAAGGCTGAGTTGGATGAGTCTTTGAGACACCTGATCCACCTGATCTAGTTGAAAATGTCCCTGTTGGTGGCAGTAATAGTGGTAACAGCACCAAATCTAGGAGGGGTTTTGTCCCTTTGTCAGAAGGCAGCATAGTGGGACCCTTCTAGGGCAGAGTGCAGAATGGACCATGAAGTTAAGGTAGAAGCATAGATCCACAGTGGATCATGCATTCCCTGCACTTTTTCTATCACGATGTTCCTTACTGTCTGCTTAAAAACAGCCCCTCTGTGGGCTCAGAGCATTAGGTCTGATCTGATGGTGAGCCTTCTGCAAATACCAGAACCACGCAGCGGTGGCTTTACTCTGTTGCACCATGTGTTATTGAACAGTGTCCATGGTCATGAAATTGATGTGCATCTTTCTGCCTGTCTCTGTTAGGAATTTAGTATTGTTAGTAACTAAAGGCATTTATTTTGCCACATAATTGTAATTTTCAGTGCAGAATACCGGTCTTGGTTTTGGGAAGGGCTGAAGGGTCATGTAGTTTATGCACTCATTTGACAAATGAGCAGCCAGTTCCTAAGTTCTGCACTACAAAGATTATTGTGGATTTTACTGCATTTGATACTCATTATGCTATACATGATCTGTTCTTTCCATGAGGAATCCTGCAGATGTAAAGGCTCACATTATGGTTCGTTTAATTAGAAATAAAGTGTCAAGAAATTTGGCACCTTTTTTATTCTTTGTTCCAATAACAAATGTTAAACACATGGGCACCAATTAACTCCTGGAGCGATTTAGCTGATGTGAGTAGCATTACAGCAGGGGTCATTTAGCCTATGACATGAATTTCAAATTACACTTTTTTATTAGCTTCTCTAACTAGCATCGCCACTGAAAAATCTGTGGTAAAAGGAATAGCCCAAGATCTGGGAAAAGTGTCATCAGCCATACTGACAAGTCATTTGCTAGGCGGTATTCTGGATGTTGGTATTTTGCTAGGGGCTTGCATTGGAGAGAAGAAAGAGTGTTTTTATTAATCCTTCTTTTTATGTTTTGGGGAGGGTGACAACTTTGCACATTACTGAAGATCCTCTTCTCCAATCAGAGTTCACTCATATTCTTGCAAATTGCCAACTGAAGTAGCTTGCTGCTGTGAGCTAGTGGCAGTAATGACTGCAGAATTGGGCTCTTAAGTTACAATATTGTCAAAGAAGCTGTTACAAATAGTAATAAGATCATTAAAATGTTTTCATTGGGATTTGCTTTGAGAAATGGCCATTTCGCACGCCCTTTGCTGCAAATGTTGATTTGTATGTGTGCCCATACTCATTTCCAAGGTGCAAAATTAGCAAATGACTTGTGAAATGAATCAGTAAAACTATTGTGCTCTGTGAAGAAGTGAATAAACCAGCTATTTTAACCCCAGCCGCGGCTTCCCCTCTCCTGGGCTTCCTAGCGGATCCTTTTGAGATATATCTGTTCGCAAAATAAAGCCACTTTTTATGCTTTTTAGTACTTGCTGACTATTTGCCAAGGTTTTCTATGAAGTATCTGTGAATATAGCCTGAGACTACACGACACTGCTTCCCCTGTTTCCTGTGCTGACTGTGATAAACTGTAGTACTACTCAAGGTAGGAAGGGTGAGCTGCCAGAAACTATTTATCACTTCACTGGCTTTGTACCATGCACATCCGTCTGAAGTTAAATTGAGGTTATAAGAGGAGTTTTCTTTTTGCTCTGGCTTTGCCAGTGATAGTATCTTGCAAAGGATGAACACAGAAGTTCAGTGTTTAGCCGTTAGATGTTCCCATGCCATGAAAAGAAGATGGAAGTGATAAAAATTTTCACTCAAAACACCTTCAGTTTCTGACAGCTAGTGCTATAACGTTAATCTGCAATTAGCTTCAATAAGGTGAATACCTTTTGAAGGTGATGATGCTTTATGTACTAATATATAAGGTCATGTTTCAGCTCAAATTTTCTTCCTCTTTGGATATTTTAGGAGTTTTAAAAATACTAACATCTCCTTTCCTTTTTTTCTATTTGATGTTGTTGTTATGGATTTATCAAATCCAAAGACTTCTCTTTTGCCTGTACAAACTCATTTTAGAGATGGTAGCTGTTCTAAGCTAATAGTAAAACTTGTGTGATATTCTAAGTAAAGCTTTGGGTAATTCTGTGCAGTTCAACTCTTTATGAACCAGATAAATCCTCATGAAATTAATCTTAAATGTTTCCTACAGGGGAATGAGAGTTTAACTTTTTGTGATGTTTCTCTCTTGTTCAGTGTCAAGTGCCATGCATCCCATAATACATAAGATAACTGAGATGTAAAATGGAAGCATCAACAAACTCAGCAAACACTTGGCAAACTAGCACCTCTCATTTTAGCACATCCAAAGCAGGTATGCATCTTCATTATCAATGCTGTCTGTGTTTTGATACTAATAGTTGTGCCAGGTGTTGCTTCACCTGAGAAAAAACTGAATCAAAGAAAGAACAGATTTGACGTGTAAGAAGACAGTGCTTTAGATGCAGTCATTGTGATAACAGGTGGCTGATGATGCACACCATGCTCTCATGCATCTTCAAATAATTCACTTAATTGTAGTGCTTGCAAAATGTGTTTATTAGAGGTACTCCCAGTGATTGTATCATTGCTTTACAGCTTCTGTTTCTACTGACTGCAGTTTGCTGAAGTTTAAGCTGTTAATTTTTTAACAGCTGGCTCATGCTGATAGAAATATTGGCTGCCTGTCTCATCAGTTCAAGTGGGGCAGGGTATTCAAGTTGACCACCCCGTGTCTGAAGACAAGGAGCCTGAGAGCAGAGCACACCGCTCGGTAACAATTACATGCTGGATGACCTTCCACACAAAGCATCCCCTTTCCCATGCTTTCTCCAGACCTTGGCAATGGCAGAGAGCTAAATGGATGAGAGGGTGTGATAGGAGAGGCTGAGTTGGTGTGAAGGGAGGCAACGAAGGCTTTTTTTTGTAGACGTTGGGAAGAGTGTATATGTAAGAAGCTTTCACAAATTTTTTGCATGTGAGCCCAGAGCTTTAAGTGTGGTATATTTTAAATTAATTAAAACGTACAATTGAAATGAACTTTTTTATATAATCAAAATTCCATCGTGCAATCAAAAATCACTGACTTTTTCTTTAAATTTATGGCTACAGCAAACTTATTTACGTTCATGATTTTCTGAGCATGTCAAAAATGCTTAATGTATCACTTGAAAAGTGTCAGTGCAATAATTATATTTTGGTTTTATACCAAAATACAAAAATGCATGATAAAAATGCCATGAAGGGAAACAATTGATTGCTACTCCATGCTGTAGAGACTAACTGACTACACAGCACCCTTAAGTAATTAAATTGCTTTAACCACGATTCCCGACCTCCACCCAGGATTTTTCATTTCATTTCCCTTGATATTGACCTTGCTGTAAGCTAAAATCACACAGATAATGTGTCAAACCCAACTCATAGTCTGGTTTTTGCTTTATGAAAAAAAAAAAGAGTTGGTTTTGCTCCATTATCATAATGTTTGTTCTTAAAGAACTTCAAAAAGGTCAGTTACTTTCAGAACTTTGATGTGTTTGGGGTTTTCTTTCATAAAGAAATGGTGGTATTAAAGCTGCTCAAGTAAAAGAGACATTTTCTGATAGAAATACGGTTCTCATGGTTTGCTGCCTGGTTTTACCGTGCATTCCCTTCATCCTTTTGAATTTTGCTCTTACAAGGAAGGGTAGCTAAATAAATACAGTAGCACAGAAGCAAATGGAAACCATCTGTTGTTCTTATTCAGGAGTTTAGTGAGTCAGGTTTTATGAACATCTGAACTCAGCGATTTTACATATTTGTAGAATTTTCTGTAGTTTAAAATTATTATTGTAACACATGTCGTTAAAGGGAATACTGTGTGTTTGTGCTCTGGGAATGCCAAAGCTGAACAGGGATGAAAGGAAGGTTGTTCTTTTGGTTTTGTTCTCTTTATAGCGGAAATAATTCAGAACCCCAAGGAAACAAGAAGAGCATACCAAACCAAAGCATGGTTTAATCTGTGTAGGGCCAGTACAAGGAAATGAAAGACCTGCACTTTTTAAGGCAGTCCTTCCCTGAGAAATCGTCCTGTTCTCCAGCAATTTGAGCTGTGAAAGATTTTCTGAGCTAGTGGTAGATCTTGTAATGACAATAGCAGTGTAATGGAGATGGATATTCTGTGATTTATAATTAGCAAGACTAGATGAAATAGGTGGGAGCACAGATTATTTACAGGGAATGGGTAAATACTGTGGCTTAAAGAGAAGGTCACCATAATATGCCAACTTTAAAAAATATGATGTTAAAGAAATAGCTTCACCTAAAATATTAAGAATGCCTTTCCTCATATTTCATCAAGTTGAAATGGTTTCCCAGGCTAGTACAGCCTATTTTTTGTATCAGCGGCATCATCATGGAAGTTCTCTTGCTGTCTCTCGTTCCCTCAGACCATGAGCTTATCCTTGTTTCACAGCTTCCTCCTTCTTTTCATTGAGAGCCCCTTCAAAACTTTATTGTGTACAAGTCTGTTATTTGAGACATATGTAAGTATCGCCATATTACCAGAGTCATTACTTTCGTAAGTAACCTAAGGTTCCCACATTTGTATCTGCCTTTGCTGGGAACTGCTGCAAGTATTCATTAATTCAATACCTGTTATGCTATCTTTATTTTGCTAGCATTAAAAATCTTTAGTTCCACTTGTCTTCCTCACCTCTAAATTGCAAAAAGTGGAAATAAATGAATTCATTCATGTACCAAAATACAGTTCTTCAAAGAGCTTATATAAATCCTCATTATTGAAAGCTAAGCAGCTCTTTCCCACCAAATGCCAGTGTGCGTTTTCTTGCAGTAACAGCAGCGATGATGTGATATTACAAGTACCATTTTGATAACCTGTAGAAAGGAAAAAGAGCCAACAGCTTCTGTGTTTTAAGCTAGCAAAGTTTGCGAACTGTGTGAAAATCCAGCCCCTCCAAAGGTATTTTTTTTGGCTCCAAGTGGTGGACATCCAAACTGTATTAAAATGCCACATGCTGGGCACCAGAAACTTACAAAATGAAGTTAGTCATTCCTCCCACCTTTAAAGTATATGTTAAAAAAAGTTAAGACTAAAACTAATATCACCTATCAGAAAATATTTTGTGCTAACACAAATAACAAATTAAAGCATGCAGCTATTTCAGTCTGAAAAAGGCAGTGCAGGCAAAGAAGTTAACAGCTGATGATTATGGCAGAAAACACCTTCTTGTTTGTTGGCAGATGTTAAATTGCAGCTATTCCTCTCTCCTGGAAAGACTTAGTGTCCTGGAAGACCTTGTGTCCTGGGTTCAGCAGTTGCAGTCATTTTTCTCCTTCTTAGTAGTTGGTGCGGTGCTGTGTTTTTGACTTTCAGCCTGAGAACAGCGCTGATAAAACCGATGTTTTTAGCTGCTGCACAGTAGTGTTTACTCTGACCAAGGACTTTCTGAGTCTCATGCTCTGCCAGTGAAGAGGGGAAGC
This sequence comes from Psilopsiagon aymara, assembly GCA_024733675.1. Lineage (NCBI taxonomy): Eukaryota > Metazoa > Chordata > Aves > Psittaciformes > Psittacidae > Psilopsiagon > Psilopsiagon aymara. Next base: position 64 of record JANRGW010053665.1, on the reverse strand, counting down.
CGGGAGGAAGCAGAGACAGGACACCTGACCCAAACTGACCAAAGAGGTATTCCATACCACAGCA
>JANRGW010053655.1:0-22864 GCA_024733675.1 Psilopsiagon aymara | reverse complement strand
GAAAGGAATGCCATCCAGAGGGACCTTGACACGCTTGTGAGGTGGGCTGATGCCAACCTGATGAAGTTTAACCATGCAAGTCCTACACCTGGGTCGGAGTAATCCCCAGCACAGCTACAGGTTGGGCGGAGAGGAGACTGAGAGCAGCCCTGTGGAGAAGGACTTGGGGGTGTTGGTTGTTGGAAAAATGAACATGAGGCATCAGTGTGCTCTTGCAGCCCAGAAAGCCAACCGTAAACTGGCCTGCATCAAAACCAGCAGGTTGAGGGAGGTGATTCTGCCCCTCTCCTCTGTTCTCCTGAGACCTCAGTTGGAGTATTGTGTGCAGTTCTGGTGTCCTCAACATAACAAGGACATAGAACTGCTGGAACAACTCCAGTGGAGGGCAATGAGGATGATCATGGGACTGGAGCACTTCCCATATGAATATAGGCTGAGAAAGTTGGAGCTGTTCAGTCTGGAGAAGAGAAGGCTCTGTGGAGACCTCATAGCAGCCTTCCAATATCTGAAGGGGGCCTATAGGGATGCTGGGGGAGACTCTTCATAAGGGACTCTTCATTAGGTACTGTAGTGATAGGACAAGGGGTAATGGGTTCAAACTTAAACAGGGGAGGTTTAGATTGGATATGAGGAAGAAATTCTTTAATGTAAGGGTGGTGAGGCACTGGAATGGGTTGCCTGGGGAGGCTGTGAGTGCTCCATCCCTGGCGGTGTTCAAGGCCAGGGTGGACATAGCCTAGGGTGATACGGTTTGGTGGGAGGTCTCCCTCCTGATGTCAGGGGGTTGGAACTAGATGATCTTGAGGTCCTTTCCAACCCTAACTATTCTATGATTCTATGATTCTATTTTCTTCTGCAGAGGATATGCTCTTCTTTTTCTCTGATAGACTATTCAGAATAGAGAGAGATAGAAATACTGTTTTCTTTAGCATTTACAGTGGTGAACTCCTAGTGAATATGATGCAGATAGCCATGTCATCCTTTGAGTTTATTGAATTTCATGTTCAAAAATTTCCTGACAAGGGAAACAAAAAGTATACATGCTTAGTATACTTCGCCCCCCCCCCATCGGTTGTGTGTAAGATGAGAGAAAATAAGGTGGGCATCCTCTTTATCCTGTCTTATCGTCATCCAGCCAGGGATTGTGTGTATGGAAATCAGCTGCTGGCAAGCCAGTAAAAAATTAATCAGTGATCAATGCAGCACATGCAGAGGTTTGTTGCTGTAAATCTGTCCATGGTATATGCATCAGCCTTTTTTCTTAAAGAAAGGAGGAAAAGGATCACTAAGGTAGAAATAATGTATCTGAAGAGATAGGGTGTTAGTTTTCAGTACACTTTGTTTTCATTCTCAGATTTTGCCTCCCTGCTGCATGCTGGGATTAAGAAGATTTCTTGACAGGGCACCTGTGATCCATTGCTTGCATCATGCTGAGTAAACACAGCATCTTTCTTGAGACAGAATGCCCAGTTTATCTCTGCTAGCAAACTGTAGTAGAGAAATACAATAAAGGCAGTTCTACCACATTAGGACTTGATGAAGAAGCAGAGAACGCTTCCACTGCTGTCAGCAGCTGCTGCGGACTCTACGTCTTGTGGTCAGCTTTAATTTGCAACTGAAGTTTAATAAAAATTCCACCAAAGTCAGCAGTATGGGAAATGTGCTGAACTAACACAATCACCTGCTTTGAAGGGTGAGTGTTTTCTGGCCAACTTACATTCCTGATGAGCTATGTTTTAGAAAGTGGCATGCACATCTGCCTTCAGTGAATTTGTTGACCTCTCTGAGTGAGTGTGCCCCCAGGTTGCATGCTACTGAGTATATCAACAGTAGCCTCCTGTGCTCCTCAAACACTCTTGCCCTGTTACAGGAAGACTACATCACTGATCACTCATTGCGAGGCCTTGGGCAGCTGCAGAGAATACATTTTGATGCTGTTTATAGTACTTACCTTCTTTAAGATGGGGAAGGATGAAAAGAGAAAATGCTTTTGGAAATGGCAGCCTGGGTGATGTTTAAAGAAGTTGTCTGACATTATCTTGTAGAAAGAAGTTAAGGAAATTGTTACTCAAAATGAGGCAAAATATGGCACTATATTAAAATGAACAGTGATGGAACTTCTGCACAAATGATGCTGTCAATCAGCAGAAGTCTGTACTTGGGCATCAATATAGAGTTCTTAAGTCTTAAATTAGAGATTGTGGGTGGATGGCACAGTCTTTCTCTAACCCACTTCTTTTATGTTGTGAAATCATCAGTGAAAACATCATAACGTTAGGGGTGAAGCATAAAAGAAATCTATTGTAACTTTATTTCAGATGATCAAACATGTTGTTTGCAGCGTGCCATCCTGATTGTGTCACAGGGAATCATTACTGATATGATCCGCTGTCATCTGTTGCTCGTGTTCTATCTAGCTAATACCTGACATCCCATTTCTGCTTTTTTTTTTACATTCAATCTGTTTCACTTTTCTGTCACTACCTATCTATTCTTCTACTCACTTTCCACAGTTTCATTTTTACAGATTAGACCAGAGAAAGAATACAAGAGCTATAGATAGGGTTGGATTCTTTTTTTATTTTTCTGGCTGTATTCTTTGTGCTAGTCTTACTCATATGGGCATGCCTCAATAGCATTGGTGCCATACAAATAGAGAATGCATATAAAAAGATACCCGCTGTGATAACCTTTGTAAGGAGAAAGTATCATGTCAGTGTTTAGAAATAAATAAAAGAGTACTTTAAAAGAAGAGAGTAGGAGAGAAAACAAAATGAGTCTGACCATTGATTTAAGTTTGGAAAAATTTTAGAAGAACTGAAAATCATTGTGAAGCCTAGAGACTGTTTAACAAATTTAACCCCAAGCACTTCTATTTATCATTTTTGGCTCATAGAATTAGCTTCATTTCAGAAGCAATGACAGATAGATTTCTTGATTTATGATACATTTTGGCTGAGGCCCGAAACACTCCTAAAACCCTTGTAGCAAAAATCTTTTCTATTGACCTATGGGAGTTCTATTGATCTCCAACAATAGCAAGTCAAGTTCCTTGTGTAGCCACAAAATCACATCTTACAAAAGAGAGTCATCAATCTTCAGGCTCTGTTTAGTTTTCTTTATAAGAAATAATCTTTCATAGTGAAACTGCTGTTAATAAGATGTCAGAAAAGCACCCAACTCACCAATGAGTTTGAAAATGTTTTTAAAGCAGCAACTTGATTTTCAAAACTGGTGGTTTTGTTCCAAGCTTGGTTCTATGCTTCTTTGTGTGGCTTAAGTGTAGGGTTTTAAGTTTTAGGCAACTGCAGTGGCTAAGCTGGGCAGTGAGAGATTTGGTAGCTGGACTTCTGGGCCTGGCTAGGCTTTAGTTTAGGGAACCTTTATGAACATTAGTGCTTCTGCTCTCCCAAATACAGAAACATGTCCAAACTTGGTAGGATTTTTCAAGTATGCTTAATTATTTACACTTCAAATTGTCTTGGATGCGTTTAGAAAGTTGGCTCTGTCCTTAACATTTTAGCATTTGAATTTGTTTGGTTATCTTTATTCTCTTTCCTTTCCTACCCACTCTATCTCTTTGCTTTCCTTTATTTATATATATGTTGCATTTGTTTTTCAGCAATAAACAACAAAAGAAAACATTGGCCATTTGTGTTGGAATGGTATCAAGAAAACCGAAGGTCACCAGGAGTTAACACCTAAATATTGCCCTTCAGCACAGATAGTCAGCTCATGTTTCCAGTGACATGGCTGGGATAAACTACTTGGGTGCCTGCAGCTACGCTCTGCTAGATTGTGTAGATGTTCTTCTTCTGGAGCCATCAGTTTTATCAGATTTGAATTCCTGATTTTTTCCAGTTGGAGAGGCTCCTTGAGCATAGGCTCACAAATGCACATCCGCACTTTCTCTCTGTGGGACAGGTTGTGATTCCCATGTATATATTCCCAACTTTTCATTTCCCCATCTCAGATGTTGCTGGTTCTTCTGCAGTTCTGGGACACTACATTCCATCAGAATTGGGAAATGATGTTGTGTGAGAAGTTTGCAATCTAGTGGATCTGTTTCAGCCTGATGCTGTGGGCAAGGAAAACTGCCACTGTAAGAGTAGTATGTCAAGTGCTGCATTGGATTGGGTGTGCAGAGCAGTGGTGGAATCTCTGTTGCTGGGGATTTGTGAAATGTGCCTGAATTAGACCTTAAGCAACTCAATCTATTCTTGGAAGTTAGCCTCATCTGGAGCAGAGTAAGGGCTTAGGTGGCAGAGGTCCCTTTCTTTCAGCCTAAATTCTTCAATGATCCTATGAGATGATAAAGTCTAATCACATAAGGCTAAATGCAAAACACAGTTATTTCTACCCATTCATGTACCCAAGCAAGAAAGAAAATAAACAAACCATCTTCCAGCAGCCGGGAGAGTTAAAAAAAATCCACTAGCAAATAGCAATACTTCATGATAAAGACAGTTATGGCCAAGAGATAATGTAGGTGTCAAGAAAATATGCATGACTGAGCATATTTCCCATCAGCTGTCATCACTGCTGGGTGGGGGGCATTCATTGGTCAAGGCTGACTAATATGACTCTGTCAGAAGTTTTAGGAGTGTAACTTCCAAAGTGATGAGTAAGAAGCACCACGCATGCCACTGCTGTTTCAGACAACTGCAGAATCTGTTTTTCTTATCAAGTCTTTTTTATTTTTCTACACTTTGAGTCTTGGGTGGCATGGTTCAGTGGGAGGTGTCCCTGGTCATGGCAGGAGGATTCGAACTAGGTGATCTTAAGGTCCTTTCCAACCGTAACTATTCTATGATCCTATGAGTCCATTTCCATTATGATTTACATGGAAATGTAGAAATACTTTTCAAAGTATTTTTTGCAGTGTGGTACCGCACCACACTGGGACTTTTTGTAAGTTCATTCTTTGGTCTTGAAAAGTTTGTATATTTAATTGTGCACTTTAATTTTGTTCTGTATTTCCCCAATGCACAAGGGGTTTAGTGAATTCAAATGATTAACAAACATTGGCAGTCAGGTCTTTTTTATTTTGTCAACGTGCCTGCCAAGTGTTAGTAGGATTCAATTTAAAAAGGTTGAGATAATGATCTCTCTCCTTATAGCATGTTACTTAGTCTGGCCTGTACAGCCCATTTTTCTCTCAGACAGTCAAGTTGCATGCCGTGGAAGTTTTTAAAGCAGATAGATAAATAGTAAAATCCTAACACTGACTGATTTCTTTGTACCTGTGGAAAATTTAGCTTTGAAAAAATATTCTCAGATTTAAATTGGCAAGTGCAAATTTTTCATTACATTTCTGTTAAAAGTGTATGCTAATGGGAAAATGACAGGCTGCATTGGCTTCAAAAGGAAATGCACATAATTTTGGATTGTAATCAAAATGAACTGTGAAAACAGTTTGATTTTATATTATAAAAGTAACATAAATTAGCTTGACTTTATAATTTATTTTCATGTAATTCTTTTATATTTGTAGCTACAGTTCAGTAAATTAGTTCATCAATTTTGCAGAGGCTTTTGCTTTAGTGTTCAGAAGATATTATCTCTTCTAGAACTATTCAAAGGTGTTTAAATCAGTGACTCTCTTTCTGACATTGTTCTTTTTCCATGATGAAAGTAAGGAAGTGTTGGACATTGTTGGTTGGAAGACCTCCTTCTCTGGAGGTTTCTAGTTCAACCTCCTGCTCAGAGCACTCCTGCCACCAGCACTACTCAGATAACCCATGGCACTGTCCAGCTGTCCTGAAAATTGCTGTGTGTAGAGAAGGATATATATCTATACATACATCAGTATAACTTTTTTAAGTTTAGGTATCTGTTTCAAGTTCTGAAACTATTACAATTATGCAGAAAGAAATATGAGAGTGGAAGATGGTCTCTTTTTAATAAATTCTGGTTTAGTTATCTGAAGTTTCTCAGCTTTGCTGTGGTCTTCTACTGAATTGTTCAGGATCTGTTCTAAATCCTTTTGAAATCAGCAAGCATCAGGGGAATAGAGCAGACCTGGGTGCTGTCACAGTCACTGGCTTTAGGATCTGTGGAAATTTTTCATACAGGTACATTTCTATCACAGTGTGCTGATGCACTGAAGGTGAAACACTCTTGTGGAAATGTGTCAACATTGATGAAGCTGTCAAAGAACATTAAATATGTGTATCTGTGCTACAACAGCTGTAAGATCAATATAAAGGGTGAGAGGAGCTGCTTTCCTGTAGTTTGTGGTGTTCTGCCTCTTCTCAGGCATGGAAGTATGGAATAAAGAATGTAAAAATTGTGCAAGATGGGATGTGGAAAGAACCTTGAATATACTAAACTGGGCAGGATATGGATGTGATTTTAGGCAGAGCATAATTATAGGCTTTTGAAACAGGAGACATTTTTGAACATAAAGGCAAAATGGGCTTTAAGGTATGTTATTTATTTAGTAAAAAATGATGAGGTAAATTAATTTATAACAGTCTGCAATATTTGAATGTGTCTATACTACTTACTATGTGGGATTTCTTGCTTGTCTTACCCAATAATCAGAAGAGAGATTCATGACTGAAGATCTCAATATATGATTTAACTTCTATAATTTTAATATTTAACCATCTCTGAGGAACTTGATGTATGCAAAAAGCTGGTCTTGAAAGTATTGCTTATTCTTAGGATCAGTCTTTCTTCATGTCTATTGCATTTTTCTCCTGACTTTCATCTCTTGTCTGTCAGTATTACTTTACATTTTGTAGTATCCTGTTCTTAGTATGTACTGATGTTGTTACTGCATAATAATACATTTTCTCTAGTTACAAGAATTGTTGGAGCATAGTAATTGTTGGAGAATAATCAATTTTTGTCATCTCCTGCTAGAAAAAATAGAGTAACGTAACAGAATATGGATGGTGGCTCGGTGACTACCCCTTTTATTCCACCATAAGGGGAAAATAGTAAGTACATGAAAACAATGCAAGTGAAGCTTTTGAAATGGAAGGGAGGAAACTTTATTTTTTTAAGAAGACTAGAAGGAAGCATAGCAATGAATTGTGTGACAGCCTGCTATCAGCATGTCAGCACTTGCAACCCTGTTTCTAGTATCAGAACAATGCAATTTTCTTGGTTGAGCTCTTCACTTAGGTAGTGAAATAAATTTTCTAGGCTAACTAAAAGCAGGTCTCTTTCAAGTCATTGGGACACTTTCTTGTAAAATTCCAGTTTACCCCCAGTTTTCTTTTTCTCCACATGTTTCTTTGCAGGTTGTTGTATCTCATTATCTGAAAAGGTTTACAGGGAAACCCCAGCAGAAATTAGCAAAGAATCCATGGCTGCAGTTACAGGCAGAGATATGGGTTCTTACCCACATCAGAAGGACTAAAATGACACTGCAGCTTTTGGGGAGTAGCCAGCATAGATTTATGCAGGGAAAATCATATCTGAACAACCTAACAGCCTTTCACAATGAGATGACTGGCTTGGCAGATGAGGGGAGAGCAGTGGATATTGTTTATCTTGAGTTTGGAAAGGCTTTCAATGTTGCCTTCTATAACATCGCTCTCAGACAAGCTGGCGAAGCATAGTCTGGAGGAATACACAGTGATTGAAAACCAGCTGAACTTCCGGGCTCAGACAGTTGCCATCAGCAGCATGAAACCCAGCTGGAGCCAAGCCGCTAATGGTATGCCCCAGGGGCCAGTACTGGGTCCAGTCCTGCTTAAAGTCATTAATGACTTGGACCATCGGGAAGTGCACTATCAGCAATTTGGCAGATAATGCAGCACCAAACCTGGGAGGTTAGTGGTTAATTAGAAAGACAAATGTACTGCCTTTCACAGGGACTCTGACAGGCTGGATTGTGGAGCTAGCAGGAATCTCGTGAGGTTTAGTGAAGGGGAATGCCTACTACTGCACATGGGAGGAAAAACCTTATGAAGTTAACAGCAGGAAATTCAAAGTCCTCAACAACAGGAGAAACAGCCCCATGCACAAGTATATGCTTGCCAACAGCTCTGAAGAAGAAGACCTAGGAGTCCTGGTAGACAACAAGTTGAAAATGAGCCAGCAGTGTCCCCTTGCCATAGAGGGTAAACATTGGCCTAGACTGAGTTAGTAAAGGTGTTTCCAGAAGATCAGGGAAAAAGGATCATCCCAAAATGAGCTGATCCTTCCCTTTGGCTCAGCACTGGTGAGACCCATCTAGTCTGCTGTGCCCAGTTCTAGGCTCCACAGTGCAAGGATGGTATGGACATACTGTGGCATGTCCTTAAAGGATCACAAAGATGATTAAGGGATTGGAGCGTGTGTCATAATAATGATAAAAAAATAACTTCTTTACATAATGTTTTTGTTATTTTATTATAATAACTTTTATTATTTTTATTTATTACTTGCTTTGATTTTTATTTACTTTCTAATTTGTTCTGCAAATAATTTTTTCTTTTAAAAGAATAATATTTCAAGCTGAAGCAAGACCGTAAGAAGAAAAAAGTGATTTTTTCCCCCCTAACCTGTTTTCTTTTGAACACTGATTTGGCTGAGGAGTATGATATTGTCTCTTTTTTAATTCTAAAATTAGTGAAAGATTGCAATGCTTTGGAAGGTGAAGGGGGTGGGCATGCCCTACCAACTACCATCACACAATCTCTAAAAACTGAGATTTTTAAATTAAAACATACATTTTTATTTTAGATTAGAAACATGCAGCCTGAAGCTGTATGGCATTTATTGCATCAAGAATAAGCATATAAAAAAATAATTATGAAAGGGAATGTTTAATTTTTGTGATATATACTTTAAGCAGAATTTTAAATCATATAAATATAATGACTCCCTTTGGTTGTGTTGGAAAGCATTTCAGGAAAAGATAGGGAAGAGGCAGGAAACTGAGAGGTGAGCACTCTTAAATGTACTTTCCACATTAACCCAATAAACCTGAAGTTTGTTGTGCCCTAAAGCCAAAAGTTCCTTTTCTTTTTAACTTTGCCTCAGACAGCAGCTAAAAAGGAGTTTTAAGACAAGGGATCCCACAGACAAATCTCAGACATATCAAAAGTGACTCCTTGGCCTCCTTTATCCCACCCAGGTAAACAAATAAACTGACTGCTGAGCTCAGTGACCCATTTCTGGCAATGCTCACTGTCTTAAGGTCACAATCTACTGACAATGTTTGAATTTAAAGTTCCTAACATAAATGATTTATAAACTGTATGAACAACCTTGCCCTAAAAAAACAACCTGCTTTGTTCATTTCTGATGAATTGCTGCAAACCAGCCACTTAAAATTGCATGTTTATATAAAGAATGACACAAAATTAAAGTGCCATCAGAGATCTCTTCATTAAATGCCAAAAACACTTGATATGGTGCAAAAGGAGCTGGAAGGAAAGAAGGGATCTCCTCCAGGACCCCCAGCCAGTCACCATAGTCTGAGTAGTTAGTAACTGCAGCTGAGTTCTGAAATGGCAGCATTTTCAACTCAGTTCCCCTCCCAACACACTGCTTGAGTCTGTTCATCTTTCTAACTTTCACACAAGTCATTATTAATTTCTTTTTGAGTGAATTGATCCCAGATAGTCAGACCTCAGGACAGAAAGAAAAAACACACAGGTCTGCATTTGATTATACATCATCTTGGTGTTAAAATGTTGGCTGAATTGCTTCAGAAGTGTTAGAAGGGCACAAACGGAGCACAAGAAGAAGATATGAAGCAAAATTACAGATGGCAGACAGAAACATCACGAGAGGATGAATGTATGGAAAACAGTGGCAGCGTTTGCTGTCTCAAGCTGTTGCTGACTTATTTGTGCAAACCTATGCCTCATACGTTCTTAATTTCCAAGAAAGGTGTAATTTATCTTGCTAGTGTCTCCTGTAACCGGCTGAACAGAAGAAGATTATGGTTACTGTCAAAGCCTGCCTCTAAGACTGAGAGACAACATGTGTGAAATCCCACCACACTGACTTCTTACAAAGGCAGCAGCCAATCTTAGCCAAACACATAACAAAAAGGAGGTCATCAGCACTGTGATACCCAAAGTAACTGTATATTTTCCTCCTCCCTTTAGCCTGTCTTTGGTTGCATTTTGCTAGAGATCAAGCTAAACAAAAATCTGAGCAGATTCAATGCAATGCTTGCTTTAGCATCTCTTGCCCTGATACAAAAGGGTAAAATTAGAAAATTAGATCTGATCTGTTTAACATTTGGCATTATTGAAATCTAGGCAACTAGAATGTGAAAGTGAAGAACCTGAAATATCCTCTTTATTTCAAGTATCGCTAAAAAGGAAAGCCTCCACTAATTGTTTCTACATAAACTCAGAGCTCTTCTCAGACGTGCCTGGGGAGAAATAATGCATTTTGCTCTTTTCCTCTAATTCTTGTTACTGCTGTACTCACTGCCTCATCCATGAGAGGTCCGAAGTCCCAGATGCCATTCTGGGTGCTGTTGCCTGTGACAAAACAGGTAAAGCCCAGCTTGCATCTGCCTTGGTTGGCTCCTGGTCTCTTTGTCAGGCTGGCATGTCCCACCAGGCACATGGTTGCTATGATGACATTGGAAGGCCCTTCTGACAGAATACTCCAGGTCACTAGCCTCACCAGATACCACCACTGGTGGCCCCTCTCCTTGATTACAGCATGATGGATAAAATTGCTGCACAATGGTCCCCACATTCAACTGCTCTCAGATTTGCATTTTTATACTTCTCCCTAATGCTGCACTTCTTCTAGTTTTTCTTAGCCTGCTCTCTCTTATTTTCCTGGAGAAAATTACTGCAGTTGGTTGTGCTTTACTTCATGGGCACAGGTTCTTCTGTGCTATTTTTTCACATCCGGCCCACAGGTAATGAAGTTAAGAAGCACAAAGGGACAGGAAGATGAAGATCTCAGTGACAAAGTAGAAACTGTTTCAGAATAGGCTGGAGTATTGTTTGTTTATTTAGTGTATAAATGAAATCCATAAAACTAGCTTCATCCATATCCCACTTTTTTCGTAGAAGATGATCTCCTTGTTATTGGAGACAGTCCAGTTTACTTGGAACTTTCATGAGAGTCTTTCCCAGCCTGAGAATTTACTATTTAAAAATAGAAAATCCCTCACATTTAATTTAACATACAGATGCTTTCCTCCTTTTATCTCAAGTAATAATTTATTTGAATGATTTATTTTTTTGAATAATCTTATCCTCACATGCAGAGACTTTATCAAAGTACAATGTGTATTTGTATCAAAGGGATGATTTACTGGGAGCATTTTCCATCCAGTGACAATGTTCTCTATCTCCAGTGATTATTTCTGTCATCACATGCTTTACTTATTTATTTTTTGGCTGACCTTTCATAGGCATTGTCTTTCATTAATAAACATCAGACTGGAAAATCGTGACTTGCAAACTGCATGCCTCCTTCAGGACCTCCAAACCATCAACTGTTGACGATGAGTACAGAGAAAACATGAAAGAATGGCCTTGTAAGTAAAGTTTTTGTACAGGATTCAGAAAATCTGTGACAATTTGTGGTTCTGTCACACAGTTCTAATTTAGCCTTTGAAGAATTGTGTAGGTTCAGAATCCAAGCTGTATAAACACGGTAATGATAACTCCTCCACTTTGAATTTAGCTTGCTCTTGCATTACAACCTTTTCAGAAAATGCTATTAACTTTTACTGCATTTACATGAAGGCTCAAAGAGTGGTCTATGGGCTCCTTTGGGCCCACAATAACACAAAGAATGTGTTAGGAGCAATAAATCATCCCTCTTTTGGCATATATTCAGTGGAAAATAATAGGTGGGCTTGCTATGACTTACCCTGAAGGCATGGCATTAATGTGTTGTAGTCGCACATGCTATTACTGATTTCCTATCATTTATCATGAGGATGCCTCTAAAAGTCAGTAAAGAAAACATTTCTCCATCAGACTCAATTGCCCATAAATATAGGTGAAACCGATTTATGTGTGACCTATCAACCCTTTCTTAACCCTTTGTCAGAAGCAATGTGCTGTCCCTGGAACCCGGGCAATGCAGTAACTGCATGGACTGAGTGCAAGGCTGAAACACATCCCTGGTGCACCAGTTAAAAGAGAGTGCTTACCAGGTTTACATATATTTCATTAGAATTCTGTCAGAAGTCCATGTTGCAAGAATTATGGGGTTCATTAAGAATTATGTAGAATTCTTCCAGAAAGGAAGGAATCTTATATCTACTTGCAAAAACTTCATCTGATGCTTCAGAATGAAATTGAGTCAGATTCCACACCTTTTTTTCCTTAGTGAACCTGAATACAGTTGAATTTGTGTAGCTAAGACTGCATGGTTTTGCACCAAAAACATAATTTCTGACTTCCCAGGGAAGGCTTTCCAAATTCAAACAGGAAATAAGAAAACAAATCATTTCACCTTCAAGTTACTTTGAAATGCTTAATTTGGCTGGTCACATCTTCTGTGTCCAGCAGCTGTCAAAAGAGCTAACTAACTTCCAGAAAAGTAATGAAAAGGTTGGACAAATATGCTCTCCCACTCTTGGGTACAATAACCTTCCCTACCCGTGAAGGGGAAGAGTTAGCATCTGGCAGGAAGTAAGATTCTTGGGACTATTGTTTGCATATTCACAAATACTGATAATGATCACTGGGGTTCAGCCCAGTTTCTCCAGAAAGAGGATTCATGCTGCTCTCCCTGAATCTAAAGAAATCCTTATGGCTGTTTGTTTAGCAGATCGGGCAAAGCACTTCACTGGAGAAATGTATTAAATGTACAGGCCTAGAATTGGGAGTCTTCAAGCACAAATCAATTCTGACAAGACCGGCCCAGAAACAAACGCTTCGGTTAGTTTAATATCTACCCTGGCAGCCTGCTTGGAAAGCTGACAACCCCTCGCCTGGCTCTGGCTGTTGAAAAGCATCGAAGAATTTTCCGAATTTGGCGGCCCTTAGTGCAACTGCAGTCACTGACAAGGCAGGACTTGAGCACTGGTGGCTCCTGAAGGAGTTTCTGCACAGAAAGTCATGGTAGAATGAAGACTGAAGCACTTTCAAATCTGATTTTAAATCTGACATTCTTAACAGTGTAATATCCAAGACTTCAGGCTCTCATAGGTAAAGATGTTTAGGAAAGCTGCCACAAACTCCTTTTTACTTGCCCCACTGAGAGAGTTCATGGTCTAAAAAAACATTTGTCTCACATGGGATTCTACTTTCAGGTTTTAGTATTTTTGAGAGATATTTTTGCCACTGGAGGAGACAGTAGAAGGAAAGCAAAAGAGCTCTTGTCACATATGGTGTGTAGCTCTTTGTCAAATCATACCTGGGTAGTGCTGGAGTTACTCCAACTCTGTGTAACCAGTCCTCCAGAGGACAAATCTTGTCCGCGTTTCTGGCATCTCTAGCAGAAGACAGGCAGGAGACTGGAGACTGAGCAAGGACTGATAAAACACAGGGATTTAAAGTGGCAGCCTGATCTTTGAAAGCAGATATTTGCTTTGGCAGGAGCTGAAACAGCCTCAAAAAGGACGCCTATTGAACCAATATGAGAAGTAGTGTTGCGCAGTCTCTCCTTTTATCAGCCATGTGGTCTTTGGGACTGAGAGATTAGTTTGCAAGGAAGTTGTGGATGTAGTTTAAACCAAAATGAAATGAATATTATTAGCTTTTTTGTTTTGACATGAACCTTCTACACCTATTTAAAATGTCTATTTTCATATCTTTCACTGTTTGTCAATCTCAGAAAAGTTCATGCTAGTTTTATTTTGTATTTACCTCCATATTTCTTCTTTTTTTCTTTTTTTTTTTTTTATTGCTTCCTGTATTGCTACAACCCTCCTGCTTCTCCCGGAGAAGCTGCTTTCATATGAGCCCTCTTTCTCCAACCACACACATCCTTCTTGTGTGCCTTGAGCTCTGTCAACCCTGTCTGCTGTTCCAGGTAACTATGATGGATCCTGTACTCAGAACCACTCCCCCAATCTCTTCCACTACCCCTCAACACATCTTGCATGTCTTCCTATCACTCATGTATCTTATTATACATGATGCTTGACTGAGGCCTGCAGTAGGAGAGTGTATAGGCAGCAGTGAAAACCTAGGCAGCTCCCATTGAAGCTGCAGCCCTCAGTGATACTTTCCTAATCCTAGAAAGGCTGCCGTCAAGCTGGAAGGTGATGGCTGTGCTGGGAGATGCGGTGTGCTGTGCCGATGAGACTGAGTGCTTGCAATTCCTTGGAATAATGTGGATGTACTGGAATCAGAGAGACTCACTGGAATTGGTGCACTTCAATGCTAATGCTAAGAGCCTGTCAAAACTAATTTTGATGAAATGAACCTCTGTTAAAGTTGAGATTCACTTTAATAAAAATTATGGGGAGGGGAAAGGCATCTGAGACAGTTTCACAGCTTCATGAATGGACTTTTCCTCCACACTCCCTGGCCAGCTTCTTCTCCAGTTCCAAACGATTCAGTTTTGAAAGATAATATTGTGCAAAGTTTCTGCAGTTCTTTTGGTGTTCACTGAGAACAAATTTCGAGGCAGTAATGTGCTACTGGCAAATTGACTGATTCCCTCCAGGTCGCTCTGTCTTTAGGTCTTGATAAATTTTCTATCTTCCAGGTCTCTCAAAGACCATGCAGAAGGAAGCAATACCATCCAGAAATTCTAGCAGTGTGTTTACAGCATATTTCATTAAATAATGGATTACTTAAACATACAAAATGGGGTTGATTTTTGTTTTCAGCTTTGTTGCACGTGTTTTCTTTGCTTTCAGTGGGATGCTTTCTTTTCAAAAGGTAACATTCCAAGTCAGAACTATGAAAAATTATCAGATTCATATGATGAAAATAAGGCAATACCATTCAACCAATTTATTACATAGGTTATTTTCAGCATAGAGTAGGAGAAAAACTTAATTCCTGACAAATCACCCATCTCAATAGCACTTACTACATTCTGAGTTCTAAGATTTTTTTCCTATATTGTTTTGCTATAAAGCAGAAGACATAGCAGTTTGTTTTCTTTCAAAAAATCTCTGTGTGCTTGAAGAATAGTGAACTACAGGAATTGTTTATATTTGACCACAATGCAAGTTTTATCCCAGAGATTGCAGGGTGCGATGGAGAACATCCATTTGTTTGGTTTGTTTTCAATCTACGTGCTGTGTTCCTTCAAAAAGCAATAATAGATCAGACCTTCCAGGGCAGATTGTTCTTTCTCTTGGGAGTACCTGAGACTGTTCCCAGGGTAGGTCTTGCAGCCCACAGACCTGGGGGCAGAGGCAAAGAACTGGCGCTTGCAGTTCACAGGGAGACACTACTGGGAGAAACAGAGAGCAGCTAAAACCCACACCTGGGGGGTGACAGTGAAAACCCAAAAGATTTGTTCAGAGTTTCCTGCAACCCAGAAAGTTCTTGGTTAAACTGAAAGCAAACAGGGAGAAAGGTGGTGTACGAGCTTTAAAACTTTGTGGTTTGCTCATTTTTCATGATTTTACCACTTAGAGGGGTTCATCACCTTTTACTTTCCCTGTTTAAAAAGTTTCTTTTTCTACATTCTGAAATAGAAGATAAAAACTGCTTTCTTTTTTTTTTTTTTTTTTTTTTAAATTTGTCTCATTTAAAAACATGTCATTCTTCCAGAAGTTCACTGGAAGCTTCTTACTGAGATACTTCAAATCTGTAAATAATTTGGGGTACTTCTACACATGGCACAAGCATTAGCATAGAACTATTTTACTTACCTGTTCTTCAAATATCCCAAGTATAAATAGACGGTATTCACATAATATATAATAGTACAAAGAAAAGCAAAAAATATAACTAAATGAGCAACGTAGTAAAAAATCAACCAATTTAAAATTCTTGCTGATTTTATGCATTTCAGTCTACTATTACAAGGCACATTCTAATTTTTTAGTTCTGTCTGACTGGTTGATTATGAGGTGTGTATTCTGCAGTCTCTCAGACACATTATTAGGTACTGTAGTGATAGGCCAAGGAGTAATGGGTTCAAACTTTAACAGGGGAGGTTTAGATTGAATATGAGGAAGAAATTCTTTACTGTAAGGGTGGTGAGGCACTGGAATGGGTTGCCCAGGGACGTTGTGAATGCTCCATTGCTGGTGGTGTTCAAGGCCAGGTTGGATATAGCCTTGGGTGTCATGGTTTAGTGAGAGGTGCCCCTGCCCATGTCAGGGGGGTTGGAACTTGATGATCTTGAGGTCCTTTCCAACCCTGACTATTCTATGATTCTACAAAGCATGAAGCCTTCAGCTTAAATGCAACGTTTTCTGACATAAGGTTTCCAGAATGCCATCCATCCAGACCAGACCAGAATCCACTGGTTGATTTTGTGCTACATGTCTGTGTTTTAGCTTGCAGAGTGGTGATAGTGAGTGCGATGAGGGAGAGGAGGTGCTAGTTAATATTACAGAAGATGCAGCAATGTCTGAAATTGTGCAGTTAGCAATTTGCTTTTAGATTATATACAAAGCCCTTCTACTCTATCTTAGCTATATGCTATTTTTAAATAATTTTGAGCAGTGCCTGGTGTGTCTTTTTGCTTAGGTAGTTTTAAGGAAACAACTGAAGGTTAATTCCTGTTCTGACAGCCACCAGTAACATTACAGCCATCAGCACAATGCAGGTCCTGCTCTTGTCCTATCACCTACACAGCCACCCATGACATCACAAGCACCTGCACAAGCCAGGTGCCCACTCCTGCCCTAGTAGCAGCGCAGGCAACAGTGACCATTCATTTCCAATTAGCTGCTTTGTTATCAGTGACATCACAAGCAGCTCCTCAAGCCAGAGGCCCATTTCTGCCATATCACTTTCTCAGGCACCTCTGATGCCACAAGCACCTGTAACAGAAGGTTCCTGCTTTGGCCCTAGCACCAGTGAAGGCACAGATAACCTTGCAAGCACATGAACAAGCCAACTGCCTCCTGCTAACCCATCCACTATTTCTGCAACTATGAAGTCACAAGCAGTAGTACAAGCCAGAGGACTTTTCCTGACCTCACACCTACTCAGCCACCTATGATAAGCAGCTGCAGAGGCCAGGGGTCTTGGTTGGACACTCATTAACTCAGTCTTAGTCAAGGGCTCATGTCACTGCATGTAATTTAGGAACCCTGTAATGATGTATCTTTTTTACACCAGTGATTATTGTTGCAACACATTTGAACAGTATTCAGACAAATAAATATGACGTCCCTTCATATTTTATGTTGACTAAACCCAATGAATTTTTCTCTTTTTTTTTTTGTCCTTTTGCTCAGGGATAAGCACTCATATTAAATGGATATTACAGATTTGGACAGTTTATATTAGAATGGATTTTTTTTTTTTTTCTGAGAAAATTACTTTTTTAATTTTTCACTTATCTTGCTTAGAACATAATTTCAGTAATCTTCCAACATGGCTTTACCTTCCTCTTTTAAGCATTATCTCTTTTTGTCACTATCTTTATGAAGACTGGTATTTTCAGATGGAAATGACACTTGTTTCTCATGTAACATGTACCAAGTCCCACTTTCGTAATCTCACAGATTCCTTCTAGGCCAAATGCTGTGGTGACTGTCATGACGGGTCTTTCAGTTATTACAAACCAGGCTGGCCTTGATGAACTTCTGCCCATCTTTTAATGCTATCCTATGAATTACCCAAGAGAGCCCTCTACAGCCTTCTCCTGTGACTAATGAATGCACATAGATAAGTACTCCACATATGCTGGCTTTTACTTCAGGAAATTCTAGGTAATAATAAGAACAGGTTCCTTTAACAAGCGTGGACAATTGTTCCACACACTGATTTTTCTGCCAGAACTACTATACCTTTACAGAAAGAAGTGACCACTATGGCAGCAGAGTCTGTCAAATATTGCAGTCTGTCTTAAGATGAACACAGGAAGATTTTATTTTACTTTTTTCACATGAATTTCTACTTCCAGAATCCATGTTTTCTAGAGGATCCCAAGGTAGTGAAGGCTTGCTTAAGCAGCTCTTTTTTAGGGTCACTGTTCTTGTTTTTGACCAAAAGAACTTACTACTGCTGCTGCTGGTAATAAACAATAGCAGTGTGCTATGTTTGCTCTTTCCTCCCTGTGTGCATTAGTCACAGAAAAGTTGTGCCATCATTTGCTGGAAGAGTGTAAGTTAATTTTTCTTTGTTGTAGGGTGACGGTAAAACTCCTTAAAACAGCACTTCAGGTAGGTCTCTAACTCACAGCAGCTCTGCGTTTTGAAAATCTCTTTATCTCAAAATTCCTATTAGAAATAAATGGATCAAAAGTATGTAAAATGGAATTTAGATACAGGATTTTTTCTAATCCTTTTTCCTTACATTCTGCAAGAATTCAAAGTATCTTGAAACCTAATCTTGCTCCCAGCTTACAGCAGTTATATGCATTCACTCATTCTTACTTGGATTCCCCATCATCTGCTAGAAATAACTTTCCTCAGCCAGTTTAGTCTACCCTTGATGTGATACACTGCCTGTATTGAATTGTAGTCACCCTAGGTCCTCAAAACCCTATGTATTGAGACTATGGATCCCACTCTCCATTCCAGATCCACCTTCCTCCTTTTGGGTGCGAGTTTTGTACGTGCAGGGTGCTTCTTCCTCTAGCAGGAGCCATCCCTTGGCAGAGTGGGAGCTGCTGGCCTCCCAGCACAGTGCGTTTTCACTAAAGTCAGAGAAGCCCCTGTGTTGGTTTGTTTGATTCCGTTTCAGACAGCCCTTTCTTGATTCTCAGAGGGTGCAGGTGACGTTGCATGAACTGGGTCCTGATGCTACACGCAACCCCTCTTACGTTATTCAGGTCAGCCTGTCTTCCCTCACTCCTTTCTGTGGCCAGCAGATTTTGACTGCCCAATACAACCAGACATTAAAGCAGAGCAGATTTAGAGGGCTGCTGGGCTGGCCTTCTGATCCCAGATGTGGCATACAGAAATTCCTGCTTTAGCTTTTTGTGGGGAATAGACTGCTTCCATGTGCTCCTGCTTACTCTAACCACTGATTTAAAGTCATGCTTCAACAAATAAAAATAAGAATATGAAGGTCAAATCACTGTAGCAAATCAACACAAACCTAAAAAACTTGCTATAGAATTCACTTAATACTGAAGAATTTGTATTTTCCTCACTGAACTGGAGAAGTTCAATTTCTGTGAAAGGCAGTGTGTCTGAAAGATGCATGAGCCTTATTTCCAAAAGCTCCCTGAAAGCACAAGAAATCTCAGGATCATGAGAAACAGTAAAAACCCTACTTGTCAATGTAAACCCCATCAGTTGCAGCTTTTTTTTTTGTGTCATCTTGGATGCAGAGGCGATCAGAAGGCTCACAAGCTTTTTTCCATAACTATATTACCTGCAGCCTCCTCTACTCTTGCGCCATATAGAGTTTGAATGACAGAAAGTAATTATAATAAGATTTATCAGCAAAATTCAAACCCTCTGGGCTTTTGAAGATCAAAAGGCTGTCACAGATGTGATCAGTTCCATTTATCATGTTATCACATTCTCCATTTTCACCTTGTACTTCTGAATGATGGCAAATTCTAGCCTTGATCACTCAAGCTGCAGCATTCCTGAATTTTATTTCATACCTTTCAGTCCTGAGACCTTCAAATCTAACTAACTGCATCACTTTTATCTGCTCACTAACAACTGTCTGGCTGACATGTTGTTACAGGGGAGTGAAGCTTGAAACCATCCCTGTGGGCTTTAAAGGTTGATCATTTACATGAGGGTGCTGATAATATAAGTTGTGTCTACAAAATTTGAAAGTGAAACCTTTCCAGGATCTATGCTCCCACAAGCCCTTTTCATATTTTTCATCCCCAGAATTGAACTCATAAACTTGTCAGCCCATCATGAATATTGAAATAATAAACAAATACAAATGAGACTATATGATAAAGCACTCTATTCTCCCCTCCCCACATGCAGCATGTTAATATCACTATATAAAGACCTGGCATTTCAATCACAACAGAGGCCCATGGCTGGTATGAAAGATGACCTAAATGGAAGAAACATAAATGAACACTTTCTCATCCAGACATTAAATGTGCTCTGTGCACAACTGGTTCTTGGCCACATGTGAGACAAATATAAATACCGCTGATCAAATTTTGAGTTGATTTTTCCTTTGCCTCTTAGTCTTTTCGTTCTTTTTAATAGCTGAAAGAGCAGGGATTTCAAAGCAGGGGAAAAGGGGCTAAAGCATTCCAGTTTTGTGATGTGCTGTAACACTGGGAAGTCACCAGGGAAGCAGTCCTTATGTCTGAGCACTCAAAAAATAACAAGGGCTACTTTTGACAGCAACACAAAATAGCACATTTTTCTCAGTATATTAACCACAGTAAGTGAAATGATGGCTGAATGCTGCATCTTCAGGAGACAAAAATGACACTTTCTTCATACCTAGACAGCACTGTTTAGACAAGCATGCAAGTTGCCTGCTGTGCTACTGCTTCATAGTCTGTGTGTCTGGTGTGTTGCTCCTCTAGATGAATTATCTCTGCGCTGCTGTAGAAATGGTCACTGACTTGCAAATGCATTCATTTACTTCAGAAATACACATGCTAGATACATTGAACAAGGAAGCTGTGGGTGCTAATAATGCTTGCCTGTACACAGCTGAACTCCCAGATATATAAAGAAAGGTTGTTCAAGTTCTTTGGACAAGGGTAGACAAGTGAAGATGTAAGCAGCCACAGTCGTGCATTTCTGGGAGCCTCCTTATAGGCTTACCATATGCAGAGAAGTCTACTGTCGTGTAGATTGCATTTCTTCATAAACACTGTGGTGGGACTTTAGGTCATGTTATATGCCTGGGCTGGACTGCCCAGGCTGTCCTTTTCCCTAAAGTGAACATCTCCAAAAAGACCTTTAAATTCTAACAGCTTTTTCTGTCAGGTTTTCTCTCAGGACAGTTCAGAGGCTATACTGGATGGTGCAAATGCCCATCCCTCCTCTCTTTGGCCACCCTGGGGTCTGATGCATGTGCTCTCATCCCCTATACAGCCTGGAAGCCCTTGGTCCTGTAGTAGGCCTCCAACCGGCTAGATCTTTGCTACCCTGTCTTCCCCTTTTTCTAGCTAGACTGGAAACATCATTTCCAACCACAGCTGCTGTCAGAAATTTTTGGGTCAGTGAACACCACAGAGCCTTCTGCATAGCATCCTGAAGAAAGAAACCACTTGTGGCCTTGCAGGGGAAACACAACCCAGTGAAACTGTGAGTAAAGGCATTAATTCCATAATGCATCTGGAATAGTAGTGGCCTATGGCAGGGGGGTTGTAACCACATGATGTTAAGGTTCTTTCCAATGCTAACTATGATACAATTCTATGATTCTATGTTCCCTCATGAAGTGAAATGTGGAAACTGGGACCTGTTTATTCAGGTACGAGGAGGCTGGAGAACAAAATGATCAACTTATTACTCTGTCCTATACCTCTTTTTGCTCATTCAGAAATGCTGCATACCAATAAAAGTTTCCTTCTCCAATATTCTGAAATGATCAAGAAATATATATTTTCCTTATCAGATTAATGGTCTAAAGATATTGTTTGTTGTTTAACTAACTATTGTAAAATTAGTAGTGGTTTAGACTGACAGAGGAAAATGTCTCATGACACTGTTATGTCCTTACATGTGAAAATGCCACTAAATTTCAGCTAGTTCAGTTGAAAATAAAATCAGGAAAAGATTAGAGCCCAGTGACATTAAATTCGTGCCCACAGAATATCGCTTCCTTAAGTGCAGTTTGAAATGAACTCTAAGCATTTGTAAGGGAAGCAGCTAGTTAATTGCTCCAGTGGAGGATAATAAATGGAAGCAATCAGAGATTTAAGTAAAGCCAGTGTGTCCTTTAGCATAAAAGACAAAGGAAATGTTTTAAGAATGCATCAGTACTTTGGGGTCCATGAGAAAAAGATATCTTACTTTTAAGAAAGGAAATATCAGACAATCAAGTCAACAATTTCCAGGAACTATTAGTTTTCAAAAAGTCTCTCAGATGCTGTCTCAAGACTCCTCATTCTGAGTCAACTTCTTTTGTAATCACCTATTTTTAATTCCTATCAGTGGCATTCTGTTTCTTGCAAAGAGAATGAAAGCAAGAGCATCCTAGAAATCATGCAGTGGTTTTTACCCTAACCTCTGCTAATGAAGTCCTGTCTGACTGACTGTTTGCAAGTGCTGAATTAACTCCTCTGCTTGGAGTTTTATATGGACATAAAATACCTCACAGATCAAATGTAAAACTTCTCTTTGATTTGTTTATTAAACCCTACAGGTTGAAGTCTAGCATAGAAAGGTTTCAACAGGAACTCTGCTGCAGTGAATTAACAGAATGACTTGCACTATTTACAGTATTTAGTACTGATCACAGCACTGTCAAAATTTAATGTCTTGTATGAGGAAACAGCAGTTATAAGCAACTGCATTGTGTAGGCATTTCTATGTGTTTCATACTGCAGTCTTCTCTCCTTAAGACATACTCCCAAAAAGTAATAAACAACTAGCAAACTTTGTGTAGAGCATCCTAAAGTCTTTCTTGTATCAAATAGCACAGTGAAAACATAAAGAGATCTTCAATAGTTAATGCTACCAATGGTGGCATATGCATTTGAAATGAAAAGGTTCTATGTTGTGCAAGTTTCCAGGCATGGCATTGACAAAGAACTGGCTGGATGACTGCACACAAAGAGTTGTGATCTATGGCTCAATGTCCGGCTGGAGACCAGCCCTCATGTTTGCCGATGACACCAAGCTGTGTGGTTTGGTTGATACGTTAGAGGGAAGGGATGCCATCCAGAGGGACCTTGACACGCTTGTGAGGTGGGCTGATGCCAACCTGATGAAGTTTAACCA
>JANRGW010053649.1:0-10838 GCA_024733675.1 Psilopsiagon aymara | reverse complement strand
TCCTCCCGGCTCCCCCTCCTCCCTGACAGAGCATGAGGCTCAGAAAGTCCTTGGCCAGACCAAACATCACTAAGCCACAACTAAAAACATCGGTGTTATCAGTGCTGTTCTCAGGCTGAAAGTCAAAACCACAGCACTGCACCAGCTCCCAAGAAGGAGAAAAATCACTGCTACTGCTGAACCCAGGACAAGTTCCCTCTACAAACTGAACATGAAGTAGCCATAATCACAGTTTAATATGTGGAAGAATAAAATATGGAGCTGAACGGAACCCTGCCCTATACTGACCAGCCCTTCTTCCTCGTGCACTGCCTCTCCTCTCTGGCCACCTCTATCTATACTCTGTGTAGTGGAACTACCAGCCTCTCAGAACTGAAATGTTGCCTTTGTGCCTGTGGAGTGCCATGGACCCTTCTCCACACACATGCACATCAGCTGCTATCTAAGGAGGAACAAGACAGAATAAAATTTCCATTTTCTTTCTACGCTTTTTGTCTTCCCTGAATGAGAAATCTTGGGATTGGGATGTGGGGGTGGCTCTGAATTTTTCCAGTAGGAATTATCTTCTTCCTTGTGAGTTTCTTCCAAGTCTTGGGGAGCAGTAATTTACAGCTAAGGAAAGGCATGTTTCAAGCCTATTTATAAACACATGAAAAAGAGAAAGTTTAAAGAGTTATGACCAAAGCCTGCCTTGTTTATTAACCTTGTATTGAAATGAGCAGAGTTGCCAAAGTGTAAAAAGCCACAAAAGGGGCTTTATTTTTTAAAGGATTTCCTGTTAACTTCTGTCTTTAAAAAGCGACCAACAGCGAACCTTGCCCCACAACCTACGATACAGAACAAACCAACCACAAATCCCTCCAAAGTCAGGAATTTCATCACTGAAAAATTAGTTTCCAAGCAGCAGAAACAGAAAGGAGGAATAGGAAAGTCCTGATCTCAGCTCCGCATTAACTGGAAGCAATCCCAGAAGCTGTGAAGAAAAAGGTTTTAGATTCTATGAGATAATCTGCTCTCTCCGTTAATTTCCCTGTGAACACTGGTGGGTTTTTTTGGGTTTTTTTGGGTTTTTTTTTTTTTTTTTTTTTTTTTATCTTTGCAATGCCATAGAGAAGGAAACAAATTTCAAACCAAGATGACTGATGGCAAGACAGAAAGACAGAAAAAGAGACTGTGGCAACTTGAATCTGATGACTTGGCACCACCAAATGTAATTTGTTTCCTGAGTGAAATGAGTTGAAATGAATAAAGGTTCCTGATTTTGAATCAGCAGGGGCTCCATACTTTGTCAAACTCCCCACTAACCACACTTGATTCTTTCTCTTCCCATATAATTTATGATTCCACACACAGTTTTGGGTGGCAAAGGTGTTTTTCCAAAACAAAAAAAATATATACAAACACCATTAAGTTCAAATGGGGACGACTGAGACATTGAAGGACGAGATCTCACACCGATAGGCATCAGGAAATTCCCTGTTTGAACTTTAACTTCCCTTCTGGCTCTATTCCTTGACACACTGTAACTGCAGTCCCGAAAGGCGTCCCCGGCCCTTGGTCTCGGCGCACAGGGAGGATGGAAAGGGCCACACAGAACTGGAAATGCACCAACATGGTACTTCCACAGGAGCAGGTCCCCTTCCCTCGGCTTCTCCCCAGAGTCGGAGGGGCACCCCCTGCACTTAGCGGCAGGAGGGGGGGTCAGGTTTCCTCCAGGGCCCCCATCCGGCAGGCTGCAAGCAGCAGCGGTTCCCAACAACCATGCCCACGCGTAAGCTCCCCCGCCGGCGCCGAAAGGCCGCCACCACGCGGGCGCGGGGGGCTCGGCGCCATGGGCGGAGCTTCCCCTCCAGCCCCGCCCAGCCCTGCCGCGGGGGCGCGGCTTCGCGCCCAGAGAGAAAGCAGCTGCGCCTGCGCACTGTAGCAGCCGAGGCGGACGTCGGGCTGAAAGCGGGGTGGGCGGCGGCAGCGGGTGCCATGAGCTTTCTCATCGACTCCAGCATCATGGTCACCTCGCAGGTAAACCGCTGCTGCCGCGCCCCCGCATACCGCGCCCCGGAGGGCTGAAGGCGACGAGCGACAGCCCCCGCGGCCTACGCCCGCCCCACCGCCCTTCGGGAAGCGACCGTTGGGAGGGCGCGGGGGGCGGTGCTTGCGGGGGCGCATGCGCATCTGCCAGGGCGTGCTGCGCGGTGGGGTGTCCCGGTGCGGGCTGAGGGGGCCCTGCGCTCGGGGGGCGTTGCGCTGAGGGGGAAGCGTGGCCCTGTGGGTGCGGGTGTCAGGGCTCGGCCCCCGCCTTGTTCTGTCACCCTGCTGCCGCTGCTTGTCACGGTGATCGTTTCCCCCTCACGTCAGAGTGCAGTGCAAGCGGTTCAGGGATCACTGTTGTAGGGAGTGGAGCTTTTCTTGTAATACTGCGTCAGTTCAATGCGTGTAGGCTTTCTCAGTTGGAGCAAGCAGGGAAGTTTTGCCTTTCTGTTCTCTATTTTGTTTCTGATTTTGTTCAAGAAGGCAAATCATAGGCAGCTTGGCCCGTCCAATTCCATCCCCTTCCCATTCATCCCATCCCATCCATGTCTTCTGCCCCTGGTTTGTCCCTGAGGAGTTTGCTTGTGTACAGCTTTGGGATGTTTCTTGTGCTGTGCTATAAGGAACTCAAAAGGACACCACTATTTTATCTTAAATGTTTCTTCCTTCATCGATCCAGCTGTGATGCAGCACTTCAGATTTTTCTTTCTCCTGCCATCAAAGTCATCGCTTAACTAGTCTTTGTTTTACACCAGCTGAGTTCACATAGGAGTCCTTTGAACCGCTTCTTGTCATTCTGTCTTTATAAGAAGTGGGTTATAATTTTAACATACCTGAAACTGTCCTGTTGTTTTGTGTGAGGAAATACAGCTGCCTCCTTCATTAGCCTGCTTTACTAGTAATTTATCTTGTCCCTGTGTTCTCTGTGACCTTCCTCTCTTGCTTGCTGCCTTAATCCCTCCTTTGTAAGCATCTAAATAACTTTCTTTCCTTTCTGCCTGTCTGGCAACTGAGGTGGTCTAACTGTTTGCTTCTGCCATGAAGGGAAGCTTCTGCTCCCTCTTCCACTTTGCTGCACAGTCGTACTTTCTTGTTTGTGCTCTCTGTCCAGTGTTTGGTTACGTGAGTTTAACTGGATCACAGAAGGATCTGATAAGCTTCAGAGCTGGTGCAAAACTTCTGCTCTGTAATGAGGAGGGATGAGCTGAGGAGAGAGAACCTTTTCCCTCTCAACAGCAGTTGGTTGTCTTATATAGACTGTAGTGTGCAACTCTGTAGTTTTCCTGTCAGTGTTCAGGACAGCTTTTGGTCGTTTCTTAGGAGTGCTGTGCCCTCCTACTTGATAGTGCTTTGATTCTTGCTCCTAACCTGCTTTTTCAACTGTCAGTGGTTTGAGTGTAGCTTTGTCACTCTTAACAGTTCACCCAGAACAAAAACTTTCCCATTATTTGCTTTGCATTCTGAGTTCTAAGTTGCTTTTGTTTCTTTGGTGGTGCTAGCTTTGGATCTTCTCATAATCTTCAGAATCATCAAGTTAGATGCATGTGATTGTTAAATGCTCAAGGATTTTCTGACTTAGCCTGTCACACTGACCTGCAGTGTTTTACAGTGTGAACTGTTCAGATAATATCTTTCTGTGCCTTTATACAGTCCTTAACACAAGGGAAATCTAATCTTCATGTCTAATTTACTGTGTTGTTATTGTACTTGCTTATCTCCTCATCTCTTTAGTTACTGCTTTTTGAAGAGTTTGTCTCCACCTTTTTCCTCCTTTTCTCTGTTAAATGTGGAATTACTTTATGTAAATATCACTTGCTTACTTCTTCAACTTATTCCCTGTAGATAGGACACTTATGAAATATCTTACATTTTTCTTTTTGCTAACAATTACTTTAAAGTCCAAAGTCCTCTTCAAACAAGTTTTGCCAATCACTAGACCTTATTCCTATTGCAGTTTTTATTTCAAGGAAAATATGTTTGATCTTCCTTGCCTGGCACTCCCAGTATTCCCTGCTTGTAAATTCTGTTGGTCATCTTTGCCACTGCTGGGATCCAGTTACTCCTGAACCACAGTGGAATCATCCACAATGATTCCTGAATTTTTCTCTAAAAGTTTCCTATTGTCACAGGGAGTCAGAATGCTCAGGCCTTTTCCATATTCTCTGAGAAGAAATACTATCTTTGTCCCATGCCTTGTGACATATACTGATTTTTCTCTTTGCTTTGGTGAAAGCTGCATTTATAAAGAATACTTAATATCTTCCGAATTCTTTTTTTGCTTGGGTGAAATGAAATCACCGCACTCATTTTTGTTTCTTCTGAGGAATAGATGGGAATACCCATGTAAGGCCTGACAACACCATCTCCTTTTACTGTCTGAAGATTAGTCATTACAATTTTGACCACATTCCTTGATTTGTATATACTTATTTAAGTCATCTGCAGAACAACTGTGATATTGAGTTTGTCTCTTCAGGTGTGTGTGAAACTTAATTGAATTTTGTAAAGTGTTCTGAGAGACACTGAAATGCAAAGTGTTATTGGCTTGTCCTGTGTCACCTTCCTTGTTTATGTTGCTTTTGCAATTCCGGATTGTGGTTTGAGGCATTCAGCACTGCCTTCTCCCTAGTTTTGAGATGCTTTTAACTCTTTTCACCTGTATTGTGTCAGTGTGTATAACCAGATTTAGTGTAAAGAACTCGCCAGAAAAATCAAATGCACTTCTAATCTTAAAGCAACAACAGATATCTTTATAAAATTTACTCATACCTGGAATACATGTATGTTGTGAACATTCGGGTGTTTACTTTGCCTTCATAACTGTGTTTTCTGTAAAAACTGTAAGCTTTAATTCTGTACATTAGAAGAGAGGAAAAAAACCCCAACAGTGTTAAGGATTCTGGCAGGCTGGGACCTGAGGAATTCTGAGAACTGGGAATACACAACTGGGATGTATGATCTTGCCTGGATCTTTTGTAGTATCGTAGCCTTCTGTGTCTTCTACACTTGAATATTTAAAATACTCTTCGCTCTGTGGCACCATAGAATCATAGAATAGTTAGGGTGGGAAAGGACCTTAAGATCATCCAGTTCCAAACCCCCCGCCATGGGCAGGGACACCTCCCACTAAACCATGCCACCCAAGGCTATGTCCAACCTGGCCTTGAACACTGCCAGGGATGAGCATTCACAACTTCCCTGGACAACCCATTCCAGTGCCTCACCACCCTTACAGTAAAGAATTTCTTCCTCATATCCAGTCTAAGCTTCCCCTGTTTAAGTTTGAACTCGTTACCCCTTGTCCTATCACTATAGTCCCTAATGAAGAGTACCTCCCTAGCATCCCTATAGGCCTCCTTCAGATACTGGAAAGCTGCTATGAGGTCTCCACGACAAATTTTAGTCCTTTGTGGATATTGGTTACTTTGGTCCAGCTATTTTCATTTCATTTATTTCATCTGCAGTCAGTAGTGAAGCCGATTTATGTTTTGCAAATTGCTGGATACAAATGTTAAGTGCTTCAACTCTTCTGCAGGTGCTGTTCTTTGGATTTGGGTGGCTGTTCTTCATGCGTAAGCTTTTCAAGGATTATGAGGTGAGAAGGGACCTTTCATTACAAGTCTGTATCTTAAAAATTACTCCAAATTGTAGAAATATTTTTAAAACTGTATTTGCCCCTTCTTTCACTATTTAACTGCTCTTATCTTATTTGTAAGTGTCTCTACAGTTATTTTCATTTTACTTCCCACTTGTGCTTCTATTTGAAAGACTCCTTGATATCTGAGGAAATGGATTTTTCTGAGGCCAGTGAAAGTTTCCATATTGGCTACTGTTAAATAAAAATAATAAATATGGAGGAGGTGCAGGGGTGATAGGAAACTGTTTTGCTTTCTGTTTGAGTAAGCCTGCCTTATGTAATTGTAAACATTTTGAGACAAAATCAAATTCAGTGGTAACTTTAAACTCAGTGAGGTGTGTTCATTGTGTCTAAGTTGCTTTTGAGAATTGGATGGGATAAAACTGCTGCGTTCTCGTATCTCTAGAGGTTTATGAGAAAATATACTCTGGGTTTGAGATGGTTGAAGCGTGAGCCAAATTCAGACCCGAAAAATTTTTATGCTGTGGATCTTTTAAGTCTAAGGTTAAGATCAAAGAGCTCTGTTAGTAGGGGTCTCTCAAGTTGACATAGAGCACTGCATGCTTGTCATCCCTTCTTTGTAAAGCATCTCTGTTAAATGTGCTGATAACTGCAGTCATTTAATTTAATAACAGTTCATAACCGAGCAGCTTAGGAGTTTGCCCTCTGTTTCCAACAGACTGTTGTTTACTTCCTATTTAGATAAAGAGCAAGGTGCCTTGAAACAAGAGACCCAGTTGTGTACCATTGTACCTTGTGATTTGTTTTTGCTACCCGAGGGATATCAGGATGCCATTCTCTCAGTGGAAATGTCTGATGTCTCTGGCTTGTTTTCTCCATTGCAGGTGAGACAGTATGTGGTCCAGGTGATATTCTCTGTGACTTTTGCCTTCTCTTGTACCATGTTTGAGCTCATCATCTTTGAGATTTTGGGAGTCCTGAACAGCAGGTGAGTCTTTGAGCTCACTGAAGAGCTAGCCTGCCTTGTGTTCTGCAGTATCTTCAGTCCAACTTCTAAATTACTGGATTAGTCTTTTCTCACATGATTGGGGTAATCATGTGAGAAAATTGTCAACAACTCAGTGAAGATGTTTGAGCCACATCATTTGTATTTTTGACAGAACATGAGACTAGGAGCCATAAGCTTCTGATTTTCCATGCAATTGCTTTTAGTGTGGTCTAGATCCTGGGGCAAGGCTTTAGTCTTTGACATTTTCTGTTTGTGAAGTTAAACAGTTTCTTTTATGGGAGTTCTGTAAAGCTTCAGATCGTGCTGAACAGCCCTTTTCAGAAGTTAAGAACGATAGAAACTGTGAGCAACTATTTTTCTGTGGTGGTCAGAACAGTGAGTAAGATGTGAAGCTAATTGGGGAGTGAAAACTACTTCTATAATAATATGGTATTTGTGAATCAAAAGCACATCCTCCCTTCACATAGGGTGGGGACTTATACATAAAGGGATGCTAAAAACTGTCCACTTCAGAAGTCAATAGAAAAGAAAAGATGGAACAGTAACATGCAGAGGCTAACTGGGTTTCCTGTTTATTCTCTCTCATCATGTTAGTATAAGAGAGTAGTCAAAGGAGTTGAAAGGCAAGAATTACAAAACTGATAAAAGGCAATGTTAGTTCTGACTATTATTAATCTGTAGAGCTTGCAGCCACATGAGGAGAGTGCTTTTATAAGTTTCAGTAAAGGGCTGGACATCCATATAGACAAAAATATTTGCCTCTGAACTGGCTAGGAAAAAGTGACAAGGATCATCATAATTTCTCCTTCCCTTAAGGGTGATGAGGCACTGAAATGGGTTGCCCAGCGAAATTGTGAATGCTCCATCCCTGGTGGTGTTCAAGGCCGGGTTGGACAGAGCCTTGGGTGGCATGGTTTAGTGTGAGGCGTCCCTGCCCGTGGCAGGGGGGTTGGAATGAGATGATCTTAAGGTCCTTTCCAACCCTAACTATTCTATGATTCTATAAAGAGGTTATGAGTTAATACTGAGAAAGGACATGTATTTTTCTATTAAATGTAACTGAATGGTCAGTTCAGCCAAGATGAATACCATCTGCATTTGACTAGTCTGCTTTGCTCAGAGGAGGATCGATTATTTTCATATACATGTGTATTTTTAAACTTTCGCTTTGCAATGTCTTGCACATGAAACAGCTCACTCTGGAGTGAAACTTGTTGAATTACGAGCATTAAATATTTTAATCTTTTCAATTTGAGTTAGCGTTTTTTTGACTCAGCCACTCATTACAGAATTACTTACTGCTCATACTTAGTTTTGATTTACTGCTCAACTGGATGGGTGGTAAATTGAATGAATCATACTGCAGCTGGCATTAGTCACCATAGAAAATGCTGTGTTGGATAAAATAGCCCAGTGTGGTTTTCTATGTAGTTGTTAATTTTGAAATACACACTCTTGAGCTCTGAATTAAAAAAAAAAAACAAAACCAACAAAACAAACAAACACTTCGTCCCTCCAAACAGCAAACAAAATCCAGAATATTCTATATGCTAGGCCTATACCATCCAATGCTTGGCGCAGTTGAAAGGATTGCGCTGAAAGGCAGTTGTATTTGAGAAAATTGCTGTATTATGGTAGCATGCTAATCAGTATTTTGGCTTTATTTTAGCTCTCGATACTTTCACTGGAAGCTGAACCTGTGCGTCATTTTGCTTATCCTAGTCTTCATGGTGCCCTTCTACATTGGTTACTTTGTTGTCAGCAATATCAGATTATGTGAGTACCAGGTTTGGGAGTACCACTGGGGCTGCTAACATGACTAAACATACAAATGAGAAATAACTTTCCTGAGAGACATATGTTGCTCTCTATCCCCATACCTCAGTCCTTCGTTTGTTCTGGCTAGAAAACTTCTCTTTGGAATTCAGTGCTTTAGCATGGACTGTTAAGCAGTTACAAGATACCTTACTTGACCCCAGCAAGTGTATCCTTTTATTGGTTTCGACAGAGTTGAGCACTATAGAGTAATGTTACTGGAATTTGTTCCCTTACAATTTTAAGCTTGCAGCCAAACTCTGGAACCCTTGGCAATACTGTGTTTTTCTGGTGGGGGTTAAAAGAAATGAGGCAGAAAAGCTCAGTAAGTCACTCTTGAGGCAAAAAAACTTAATAAATTACTTTCGATTTCCTTGCTTACTGCTGCCTGGATGAAGCCTCTTCCATGCACTAATGGGCGTTTACAAGCTACTGATACTTATTGCTCTTTTGCATTAAGCATATGCATGTAGGTAGGGAGTATTAAATGTATAGTGGCATGAAGTTGACAAGTTTCATGTTCAGGGTCACACAAGAGAGACAAAGCTAAGCAATCCCCTGTTTATGGCTCAGACTTCTTCATATGTCTTTGGGGAAAAGCCAAAGTGGTGTGTGGCTACATCAGCTCTTTCAGGCTGTGGTCTCTCAAATAGCTAATCTTGTAGAAAGAGGCAGGATGCATACTGATAACTGTAGCTCTGTCATTTTTGACTGCCTGTACTCAAAGCAGCCTTTGGACCAATGTAGCAATTTTTCAAGCTAGAAAAAGCCATAAAAAAAGAATGTCTTTAAAATACTGGTTTTTATCTCTCCTTAGTGCACAGGCAGAAACTGCTTTTTGCGTGTGTTCTGTGGTTGACATTCATGTATTTCTTTTGGAAGTTGGGGGATCCGTTTCCTATCCTCAGTCCAAAACATGGTGAGCTTCATATTCTTCCTGATTTCTTTGTTATCTCACTTTTATCTTGGAAATACTTTTTTCAGCTGTACATTTGGGACTGTAGAAAGTTCTGCAACTGGGGGTATGCTGTGCTTTGAAATCTGCAATCTGAAGGTTGTCAGACTGACAGAAATGGATGGATGCATCTGAGTTACTTGCATTAGTTTTCTTCCAGTACCACAGGAAAACTTCAAGGAAGTGAATGAGTCTTAGCTGAACCTAGACTATGTAAGAACATAGCATGCTTTTTGAGGACACAAAAACTCCATCTCCCCAAAATGCTGATCACAATCTTTATTCACTTGTTTCTTTTCCTGTGGAGACTAAGGATAATTTATTTAAGAAGTGAATTGACAATCAGTCCTCCAACTGACTTCTTTCAATCAGAATAATGTTTCTTGTGACTGAAGTCAGATCAGTTCAGCATAGATGGCTGTCCAGTTCAGAAAACATGGCAGGGTGCCTAAACACTAGAGCTTCATAGACTATAGCTAGTAATAAGTCTGGCAGTGCATACTAGCTTTGGTACAGCTTTGTACAGCTGAGCCTGTGCAGTTGCATGGTAGTAGAATGTGAGTTAATGGGTCCTGCTGGATGCCAAAGCTATTTATGTGCAGTTAGCTTGGGTATCTCTATTGCAGTCATTGAACCAAGAGTAGTAGTGTGAAGATACTGTGCTCACTTGGGTTAGTTTAGGTGCAACAGTTTGTTAGCCTGTGCCTATATATACTGAATCCTTCAGGCTCTTAAGTGTGCTGAAGGACTATAACACTACAGAACCAGACTATTTACCACCTAGGGTTCCTGTGTAAATGATGTTGCCCTCATCTCCTGCACTGGAAAAATGTTTGTACATTGTTCCCAATAGGTGAGGTTCAGTCAATGTCACTCTAATAGGTGATATATATCTGTCTGTATAGATAAGGGTAAGCTTAGTCTAAATTTTCCTAAGTTCTCTAGGAAGCTACTTTACTGTGTACTAATCTGTAAGAGAAAAATTGAAGGATACCAACTTCAGCAGGATCTTCTCACCCTTTCATCTCTGATCCTAAAACTACCCCAAGAGAAAGTGTGTTTCTGTGTTTTGTAATTGTGCCATTTCCCACTGAAATACAACAGCTAGAATACAGTGCAGATCCCTCTGCTCACGGTTTCATTGGCAGGAAAAATGCATGTCCACTTTGGGTAACAGAAGGTGCTTGGGTTGGCAGAATATAATAACCCAATGGGAACTTAGTGGTGGGGCTCAGGTAATCCTCTTCAGACCATCGAAAAGTTCTGTGAAGCTGTGTGACACCTGCATGCTTGCAGAACTGGTAGTGGGGTGTTTTCTTCTTTTAGCTTCTTGTCATGGGTTCAGCAGTAGCAGTGATTTTTCTCCTTCTTGGTAGCTGGTGCAGTGCTGTGTTTTTGACTTTCAGTCTGGGAACAGCACTGATAACACCAAT
>JANRGW010053648.1:0-32994 GCA_024733675.1 Psilopsiagon aymara | reverse complement strand
ATAGCCTTGGGTGGCATGGTTTAGTGGGAGGTGTCCCTGCCCATGGCAGGGGGGTTGGAACTAGATGATCTTAAGGTTGTTTCCAACCCTAACTATTCTATGATTCATAGTGATATTAATCCATATAAAGATATTCATAATCCGTATAGCGATACTAATGTATTACTACATTATTCACAGATAACACAAGTTCGAATTCACACAAAAGTTCAAACACAAAAGTTTAAATACAATTAATGCATTCTGTGGGGACACCGCAGGGTGTCAATAGGGAAAACCACACATGTATCTAGCTTCCTGCCCACTAAGAGATCGGAAATTTCAACGCCTCAAAAATATCTTCCAAACATTCCTTTAGGAATAAACCAGGAAACATGCAGTTTCTGAAGACTTCAGTATTTCTGTCCTTCTGTGACTCTCCCCACTTAGACTTAGAGAGAAGACTATGAAAAAAAAGTTCACAGAGAATAAGGTTTTTTAAACTAGAAATGGATAATACTTAATGAAGGTGCATTTTAATTCTAGATCTTCACTTGTTTTCTTTGCATTATCACAGGTCCCACAGAAGTAAGCCTAAAAAAACCTGCGCAAAATGGATGATGGAAATTATGGAAAGACCCAAGAATCTTAGAATTTTAAACCCAACTCAGGCAGGTAATTCTTCCAGCAGTTTTTCCAGAGTCTGAAATTTTCCTGCTTTCCAAATTTCTATCTAAAGATGCTGAGGAAAGCTACCATGTTTGTATAATCTTTGAAATTGTTAACTAATTTCTGCAAAGCATGAAAAGCTTACAGACTTTCATCTGTAATATACACAATGCCACTGTTTCCAAAAACAGTAACCAAGGAAGTGTTTGCACACTTTTACATTTACCTGAATCCTACTGTATAAATATGAAGTCTATTTTAAGTGCTGCAAATTCCCCTTCACTTTCTTGTTGCTTCATAAGTATATATACCATGTTTTAACTAGGCATTGCTACCCAAAAAATTAAGATTTTTGCTAGTTCACTCATTTACAAATACACACTCTGCATATTGCAGACGTTAAGAAGAAGCTTAACTACTAAAATGTGTCCATTATGACACGCCACAATTTAAGTATAATAGAAGACAAAATCCATTCTGAA
The DNA here is from genome assembly GCA_024733675.1 of Psilopsiagon aymara. Classification (NCBI taxonomy): domain Eukaryota; kingdom Metazoa; phylum Chordata; class Aves; order Psittaciformes; family Psittacidae; genus Psilopsiagon; species Psilopsiagon aymara. The sequence continues at coordinate 31,864 of JANRGW010053648.1, read as the reverse complement.
AACTTTACCCTTTTTTATGTTGCCAATCATAAAAGTTGTGATATTTCCTTGAATGTTCAGCTCTTTACAACAAATTATTACAGAAGGTCAAAGAATGGGAGGGGGAAATTCCTAAGCTTCTTGACTATAAAAGACATCTAAACACTGTAGGGCACTCTAAAAAACCCTGAACTCACAAAGAAAACAAAGAACGATTATTTTCTGAATTATAAAATCTCAAATTTTATGCCAGTCTCATGACACCAGTACACGCAATTCATGACATAAAAATGTTCAGTCTACCTACTGATCACTCTACCACAGCTTTCATATTCAAAGATAAGCTAAAGTTAGATGAGTTAGAACTCATCACCAAATAGCCACTGTTGTATCAAACAAACCTTCCTAAATCTTTCACACAAAAAGCATGATTTTTATACCAAACATGTATATTTATAAACTCTATGCACATGCCTCTCCTGTCATAAAGGATTGAATGTTTTTCAAATGCAGGCAGGAAAATAAGAACACAGAAAATTCACTGGAATTGCTACAGCTGCTGAACTGAGAAACACCGTTATAAATGATTTCCCCCAGGTGCTTTGTGACTGCAGCACCAGTTGCACTCACTTAGTTTAACAAGGTTCTGTAGCAATTGTTAGGATTATGTGGGGAAGGGAGAAATGTTGGGGTAGAGAGAGTTGATGCAATTGAAGATTATACCTTTTGTCTAGTATTAAAAAAAAAAAAAAAACAAACCACAAACAACCAAAATCATCACAAAGTCTTTTCACTCCTTTAAGTAAGTAAGAAAGAAAGATTCTGCGAGTCAGGTTTGGACCTGGGTTACTGTTATTTCACCTGTAATTTTTCAAATATCCTTTCTGTCACAGCAAGATCCCATCAATGAGCTTGGTTACACAAGAGAAACCCAAATCAGGGTACCAAAACTGCTACAATGATTAAGCCGATAATGAACCTGCAAGAGAATACTACACAGGTGGTGGAACAACTTCCAAATCACTAACTAATCCTTAATGCTTTCACAAGACTGAGATTATTCCTACCAGTGTGTCAAACATGATGCTGAAACATGAACAAACATTAAAATTGCAAGAGACCATGTTCAAGATGTAATTTCATTCCAGCATAGCTTTTCCCAAAACAGAAATCTTTGCTCTGGCTGCAGCAAACATACTGTCAAGTTAAACTTTCTAATAAGCACACAGAAGTATGTCAAAGTCCTGACTTTTTCTTTTTTTTATGTGGCCACCAAAATGCCCAACTGGAACAAATGTGTGCTCCTGCCACAGATGTATTGCAAAGAAAGTGAACTCTGAAACTTCCAAAACACAGACGGAAGACTATTTGAACATTAGTCAATAAAATATATCCTGCAATCTAGTTGCCAGAAACACCTAAAACACTTTAGCTGAAACACAAGAATTTCAGGAGCATGCAAGTTTTAGCACATAAAAATGGGTGACAATTTCAAGACACTGAAAACCATTTTTTTTTTAACTGAAAAGGTTGAACCAACTTAATTTAAGGGTGATGTATAAGTTGCTACAACAATATTTGCAAGCCTACAGTGGAAGAGCTCATCCTTTTAGAAGAAAACATTATTCTACAAGAGTACATCACACAGTGCATAAAATTCAAATCAACTTTAAAGAGGAATTTTGCCTAAAGATCCATTCCATCTATATAGAGCATATAGATTAACATAGAAAAGTAAAAGAGCAGGCAGCAAAACCCTCCCCATTTCCCTTTTTAACCATGAAATATCTGCATAGTTTTCTCCTGCTAGATCCCATTAACAGAGCATACATGTGCAAAGAAAAGTTATGCCCAGAAAGATAAAAAAGCCAAGACCAACCATCAGCAGCCTGGTGTATGACAAATCCAGAAGCAATCATGACTACTCCAAACTTCAAGCCATCACTACCTGAAGAGCTGAAGAAGGCCAGACAAAAAGTTTAAAGTAGTATCAGTAACTACAGTGAATTTCCATTAGGTCAACCGACAGTCAACCAGCTGAAAATTATAATAGATTCAGCTTGATGCAGAAACACAAGACCACGTTCTTTTAAAAGTTTAAGTAATCCTTTAAAAGGAATAATAAAACGCATGGAGAGAAAAATACAAATTCACCTTCCCATTCTTCTTACTTTTCCCTTTTGCATTGTCTTTCCCATACTCCAACACTTTAAGAGAAATTAAATTTTATTTTATAGAAAAAGCTATCAAAAAAAAAAAAATTGCACTCCAAAAAATCCAACACACCAAAAAAAAAAAAAAAACAAAAACAAACAAACAAAAAAACAACAAACAATAACAACAACAACTTTCAAAGATTTCACATCCAACAAAGGAGCCAGTGAACTACCCAAATTTTTTTAACTAAACCTTGGATTTTCAGAGCTGACCATCCCTTCGTGATTTCAACTCACTTCAGTGGAACCTGCAGATGCTTAGTACCCTAAACCAAGCAAGCCCCTTTCTCCATGTCATATTAGAATTACAGATGTAGTTTGTACTTTATAGTACCTGACTTTGCCTCTAAATCAAGAGGCCTCAAAAGCAATCTCTCATCAATTACTAAATTTAAAATACTTATAATACCAAGTGACTGAATGAAAAAGTTCACAAATGCTATTTCAGTCCATAAGTTTAGACAGCCCACATCTGTTTGTCTTCAGCAGAGACATTCTGTTTGAGAAGTGCACTGAACTGTAGAATAGCCTGGGTTGGAAGGGACCTTCAAGATCTCCCAGTTTCAAACCCCTGCCATGAGTAGGAACACCTTCCTGCCCTGTTCAATTTGGCTTTGAAGACTGCCAGGGAGGGGGCAGCCACAGCTTCTCTGGACAACCTGTGCCAGGGACTCACCAACCCCATAGTGAAGAATTTCTTCCTAATATCTAACCTAAGTACACACAATATACTTTTAACACTGCCAGAGACAATCAATAACAAGAGGTCTATCTTTTCAAAGTTCTCCTGGAACTAAACAGATGAAACATTTTTCTTTAAAATAATAACCAATCTCAAAAAAAAAAAAAAAAAAAAAAGTGCATTAGCACTATACAAAAGCTGAGAATGGATATTAAATGCACCCAATAGCATAAAATTTCTGAAATATATATTTTCAAAGTTATCCTATGAGCCAAACTTTCATAGTTTCTTCTTTATCCTGACTTGAATAGCAAAGATTTAATGAACTGGAGAGGAGTGGATGAAGAAAAATAAAATATATGCCTTAGTCACAATACTCTTTAACTTTCTATCAGAGACCCTGCAAGAAAACTGAGCACATGAAAATCAGCATGTGAAAGATAGCATCCATTAAGGTTTATGCTGCAATGGCTTTAGATTTCATGAATAACAAAAAATGAGCTCAGTCAAGAAAACTGGTTGAATAAAATTGAGAAAAAATACTGTATCCACACAAGGAAGGCCTAAGTCCACCTTCCTATGAACTCAGTTAATGCTGTTCTCTCATTATAAAAGTATGAAATGACTATTTGTTTATCTTTAAAGCAGATAAGAGAAGAAAAAATAGAAAAAAAGGCAGCTTGAGGAAAATCTACGTTTTTCCAAATTATCATAGTCAGATAATGAGCCTTTTCTTACTGGGAAATGTATTTAAGACATGAAATGGAGGAAACAGGAATTAACTACTATCTTCAATGAATTCTAGCACAGTAACACAAACAGCTGTAGAGGTAAGAAATTCGTAATGCAGTAAAAGAATAGGAAGGAAGAAAACAGAGTATTTTACAGTCTATATAATCAAGAATTTCTTTTGCATTCAGTAGATGAACCCCAATATCTAATGTAAACAGCATAAATGTCCCCCTAGAAGCTGACAAGTATTTCCAGGGATAAAAAGTTTACCTACTTTAACATCAGTAATCCAAAGCAGTAAGGCTCATATATGGCCAATGAATAATATAACCCTCCCTGTCTTCCTGCTCTATTGTCAACTTTAAGAATACTCTTGGATCAACTAAAATACATGCTGGGTGCATCTCATACCCATGAAAAGTCTTCAATGGTCCCAAACATCAAATCTGCACTTGAACTCACAGAAGGCGGTAGGGGATTAGCTGGAAGATGTAGGTGACCGATTTAAAAGTAAAAAACAGCTCTGAGGAGAGTATGAGAATTAACCTTGAATTACACAGAGTAACAATCACAAGTCTTTACAAAAGACGATATGTCTGATTACATTATCTACTGATTGTCTACAACTGTAAATAATCTTCCTTTTTAAGACTAAGGAAAAGGACGCCTGTTTTCTAAAATGACCTACAAATATTGTATTTATTATTTTTCCAGTGTTTTCATAACTTTTGTTAGAAAATATCCATTATACACTGAAGCTACAGCAGTTATAAAAAGGAAGACAACAATCTTGCAGTAAGGTTGTGACTAAAATTCTCCCTTAATAATTTTATGATGCTAACCCAGAAAATTCCAAATATCCTTGGAACTACAGAAGACTATTAATAAATACATTAACTTTGTAGGTTAAAGGAAACAATTTCTGTATTTCATGTGAAAGAGATTAATCCTACTCAATATTTATATGCAAAACAAGTAAGTCATTACAGAGAAACACAATGAAGCAAATAAATTTCACACTGAATCATGTTTTCTTCTTTTTTAACAACTCAATTTTTTCAGTCTAATCTGAAATTTTTTTGCACCTATGTGGAAAGTGAAAATGCACAACTGTTATCCAAAAGAACCATATGGAGACTTTAAAATAAATACAACTGTCTGAAGAAAGGAAACTTGAAGCACTCAATCATTTCAATTGTGAGCCTTAAATTGTACTGCAGCACACATAAGCAGTGCCGAATGCAAACAGTTCAATACAAGTCATAGTATCACAGAATCATAGAAAAGTTAGGGTTAGAAAGGACCTTAAGATCATCTAGTACCAACTCAGCTTCTGAAAATTTGGAACTCTTGGTTTAAAGCCTGTAGGCATACCAAAGAAAAAAAAAAATAATCCAAATTTCATGAGGAATTCTTGAGTTATATCTGACAAAAAACTGTCTTTTTCTACAATTAACAGAGGCTTTAAGACATCACTCTTAGACTTATATATGATGGAAAATTCAGTGCCACTACACTTGGAAAAACATTATTTTTAAAAATCCCACAAATTGCATTTCATCTTTGTAAGTGTGTCCCTTGGGACAGTGGGAAAAAGAACAGGAACACATCTCCATCTTTTTTTTTTTATACCTTTTTCAGTACCATCATAGGACTAACATATTCTGCCCCTCAACCTTTTTTTTTTTTTTTTTTTAATTGTGGTAGCACCACTGGGAGCAGGTGCCTTGAAGTAGGGGCACATACTGAGCCTGACCTCCCTATGAATAGCTTTGAATTCCCTGATCTTGTTATGAATATTTTTTCTTCAAATGCAAAGCTGCAAAATGCATGAAAACTAAAGTAATTCAATTAAGTATCTATTCTGAGCTGGAAAAGACCATTTTGTTAGAACCAGTGGAGCACTAATTTAACCCCGGTGCTCAGAATTCCCAAGCAAGTCACCACATTAAGCCAGCTCTTCAACTTAAGAACAATTACTGTCATTTATCAGCCTGAATAGCAATAATGCACAAATCGACAGCTTTCAAGAGGCAAAGAGCCAGCTAGGTGTAATGATATGCAAAGCCACAGCACTCTACATTTTAAACTGTCTTCAGCCCATCAATACATCTCCAAGTACCTACAATTTATCAATATAAATGTGGTACCCGATGAAGGCAGGACCAAAAAGATAAATATGAACAGGGTGGAATAAAAGGTTCAAGAATGTTTGAATTTTATAATGATGAAGTACAGATCACATTCTAACAGCATTTTACATGCAGTGACCTGATCACATCACATTTTATTCAGCAAGAGGAAACTAGGATAGGAGATAATCTTTCTTTCAGGTAGTTGTAAGCAGCTGCTGTGGGTTTTTTTTTGTTGTTGTTTCTCCTTTCATTTCTACCCTTTTTCCAACGCTTCTATTTCAATCATGCATCTATGCAATACTCACTCAAATGTGGCTACTTTTATTGAAATATAATTAACATATCATTATTTTCATCTCAGGAAAGCACAATCTATACAGAAGACAGCATTTGAGTCTTAACTCCATTTTAGCAGAAATTGAAGGATTAAAGGAATGCTTGAAATTTTCTAACAGCATATATACCAAATGGCATTCTGCTGATGAAAGGCTCAAGAATGCAGAACTTATTTCTGCTGTACCTGACCTAATTGTGTAGAGATTTTTCTTCTGGATTTTTGTCTTTTTTAACATAAACAGCTTCTTTGTGAATGGAATGTTTCAGAAGCTGAAGCTATTGCAATAGTCTGGCATTCAGATTCATTTTTTCATATAGGGAAATATGCAGGCAAATATGGGCATTTGGATTAGCAGTTAACATATACAGAAAATAAAGACACTTCTATGATTTACCATGAGAAAAAAAAAAAATTAAAAAATTAAAAAAAACCCAACAGGATTCAATTATTTCACCTGCAAGTCTGGTAGTTCTGCCTGAAACAGTTTTATAATACCTTTTAATTTCCTGTTCTCTACTTTCCAATTATTACAGCACGTAAACCACCCTATCTCAAGTCAAAATTTCAAGGTGTTTGAGTTGAAATGTATTTTGCACAGGTGCAAATGTACTTTGAAGTATATTTTTCCTAAACCACTTCCACCTTTAAAAACTGAACTATGTTACAGAGAGCACTACCATGCCCAAATGGATGAAATGAGGTATGAGCAGAACTAAAAGAAGGCTTTGCAAAAAGAAAACACAGCCTTATATTTAAAGACCCAAGATCAAGAGCCTCTGGGGTTTACTCCTAGCTCTGATACAAACTTCTCATATTATCTTGAACACATCACTAAAACCTGTGCTGCCTCAGTTGCCCCAAAGAGAGCTCTTTTTCTAAACACAGAAAATGGCTTCTTCAGGGAACAGATGACAGTTATTGATCAATGGAAAACAGAATGTCATGATTCATGAACATCTGAGTGGTATTCTTCAGCAGAGGACCAGAACAATATTGTCCTCAGCCTTCAGCAGACAGAAATTGCACAGAGATATAATTCATCATATGATATAGCTGAAAATAGAGAGGATTTAGCAGGAGTTTTCACATTACTTAAAATACAATTTAAAAAGAAATAAAATTTCCTCCTGTTTTACTGTCTTTCTAGAATTTATTCACCTCCCTATAACTACTGAAGGGTGGTGCGTGTTTTCCAATGGTCTGAGTACATTTTTCACATCCCTTTTCATTCCCACTGACAGATTTCGCCAACTTTTAGCATCTTACTGAGTGGGCTCATTACATGTACATAAACACAGGTATTTCTTTCAGACAACCCTAGGTTGTCAGCAGCTGTAAAGGGTGCAGAGATCAAAAGGATATCAACTCACTGAGAATGCCTTAGCCCACCAAACTGTCTCAAATGGCAGAGTATGTCAAACTGTGGGACGGGTTGACCTGAGAGATTCTTTTCCTGTAGGTCTTTCTCCTACTGATGGTTATTTTTATGGACCAGTACAGTAGACTTACTCATAATAGATATGCAAATTTAGTCAGAAGTAATTCCCTATTCAGAAGGCTAGTGAAGAGGCTACTAAAGAAATATGTAGTCATCTCATCTCAAGGGAAAAGCAGACGAGAAGCCCGCCCCTGATTAAGACAGCATAGTTTTGAGCGCTTAAGATCCACTGTTTTGTAACAACTGTCTTCTGTATTTGGCTTAGGATTCCCATTTCAGCTCAGTTAGCAATGTGTATGGAAGAATCCACCATAACGGATAATTTTACAGGAAGGTGAATGGCAAAATATTTAAACAGAACACAGTGGATGCTTACATTGTTTTACATCTCTCTCTTACCTGTTACTGTGTTGGCAATACTTATGATTTTTCATAAGTCTCTTGTTATTTGGTACTCCTTCTCATAGAATCACTCCACAGTTGTTGTATTTTTATATATATATTTAAAAAAATAATAATTTATTCTGTTTCTAATATTCAGTGAGGAGAAAACACTGCAAACTCAAGCCCAGAAGTTTCACAGTACTAAAGGAAACAAAGAGAACTTGAAGTAAATTGATTTTAAATCTGTTTTACACCAACATCACTTTTTTTATATGAAGTGCAGTGGTCATCAGTCCTGAATGTTCCTGTAAGGCATGGCTTTACAGTGACAGTAGAAAACTTTCATCTCTGTAGCTTCTCCTTCTAATGCTTTTGTGTCAGCCCTGCTACTGTTATCAAGCTCTACTGCTCCTGTCTAATAGCAGCATCAGAAATGCAAATGTACAATAAAAATCCTAGACATAAAACATTACACTGATAAAAAATAGATAGATTATACAGAAAGAGGAAAAAACTCTCAAATAAACCTGAACAATCTAAATGACATGTTATTGTATCAAATCCCTTTGTTCATTTCTTATGTCTAAGACTCACAAACTGAGTTTTAACTTGCTTCCTCTGAATTCAAAATGAAACTTCCATCCTTTTCTTTGAAAAAGCAAAGAAAGATCTTCTAGAGTAAGATAGTAGCTTCTGTAAAAAAAAAAAAAAAAAAAAAAATCAGATTTATCTATTCCTTGGCTTAAGTAATAAGCAGAAATAAAATAGTAAGAAAGATTTCTAATAGTTTCAGTTTCAGACGTTAATTAACTTAAGGAAAAGCTACTGGTCTCTACTAGAGGTGTACTGGCTGTTTTCTACTTGGCCTTAGCCATTAAAGAGTTGAACATCATGTTTTGGCTCTTTATTTAAATAAATTACAGATGATTCTCAGTTGTTAGAACTCAAGAGGGTTTTTGAAGGGACCTGGAGGTGTGGGAACATTCAAGGCTCCTGGCCCCACTGCAGAAATAAGGAGAGGGGACAAGGATTTAACCATACCTACTGCCTTCCTCTTTTCATTGACACCTCTGGCAAAATTAACACTTGCACTTAGAGAGACAAACACAGGCCCCTTAATGAAGATTTTCATAGACATGGAGATGCAATTCATCACTGCACAGTCCCATAGCTATGAGACATGTGTTACAAAGTTACCAAATACAATGTGCCTCACATACTTGCAAGAATTTCTACACCCATTTTATCTATACAGCGAAGTAATGACTGACCAGCAACCACTACGAAGACTGAAATTACGAAAAAGATGTGGGTTAGCATTCAATTTGTAATAAAAAAATGAATGAGCTCTGAGTGCTATTTGAAGATTAGTGAGAAACACAAAAGAGTCTGTACTTCTAGAAGATGCCTATCCATACCTTTATACATAAATACATTATTACCAGTCTGGTTTCAGCTGTGATTTAGTAAACAATGACGTAATCAAAACGTGAATTACAGTGAACAATATCTACTATTTTTTTAGGAACATTAAATGGAACACTAATATTAGGTACCTTATACATGACAAAGATAGTAGTAAAGCTCTGGATATGACCAGGCCTGTGCCCTTCCCATTCACACCACAGGTTCAAGAGTACTTTTGATCACGAAGAAGTGCTGTAGGAAGCCCTGAAAAGCACCTGGGTCTTTTCCCAGAGTTGGGGTTTCCTCTTTGCTTCAAGGTTTTTAAACATCAATAAATCTACAGAATGCTCAAGGAAATGGAGGAAGAGCATCTCTAAGTACTAGTTTCAACTCAACCACATTTTAGTTGCCTAGTAGAAAGCACAGAGTGAACCTGAACATCAGCATGGCTTGAGTTCTTAAAGATGGTTTAACTTGACAGTTAATTCCACCAGTAGCTAAATTCATCAGAGGGAGCATACCTCATATGTCAGGATTATGGCAGAAATGAGACATTTTGGTGGGAGCAATCCAGCCAATCTCCTCCTGAATAATACCCACAAAGGATGCAATCAGTCTGACACAGTTGGATCATCCTTGGAGTTACCTTAATTTATGCTAAAACAAAATTTATGCCAGCTTATTGTAGAATTCATCAAAGGGGAATTGCTGCATCTACTGTTTCTAAGTGTCATAAAGACTGATTTTATTTAATGAAAAAGAGTTCAGCTTACCAATATCATTTCTAATGGGCCTTCTAGCACAAAGCTCTTCATCAGAAATGGGGTATTCTTTTAAAAAGCAGTACTCCTAAATATGGATATTTAATATAAAATCTCATACTGATATCTGGATTTTAACTGGCACAAAAAATGTTACAGCCATTTTATCCTTGTTTCTAATAACTGTATAACAAGCTTGAAATATGTACAGAAGATGACATGGAAGAAAAAGCAAACAATAAAACGGGAGCTGAACACTCTCAAACTGAAGAGAACTTCTTGACTTTTGTTACTGTTGTCTTTGAAGTATCCACACAGTCATTTAGAAAAGAGTGCAGACGCACAAACTGAAAAGAATAGAGGGCAAATCGGGGCTATTTCAGGAATTCAGATTGAATGTTGATATATTTAAACACACTATAACCCAAAGAGGAGGGTTTTCTTCAATGTCATCTTATTACACTGCAAGGGAGGAAAACAGACAGTTCAATCACAAAATCATAATGCTTAAGCAGCATGAAATCATAAAGCTAGCAACAAAACAGGTGAAGCATGCTACATTTATGATTCATATGCTTCCTTTCACCCTAGCACAGTACTGGTTTACTGATAGCCCTAAATGGCCAGTCCCTGCTGGTCTCTCCAGCACAAGAGGAGTGAGCAGTATTATCCTTTTGGGTGTACTTACTGTACTGAACTCCATCATGTAAAAATAATACACATGAATAGTTAAACTGTTTATCCAACTGTACACATAGGTTACAAGCTGCCATAAATAGGGTTGTTGTTTAGGCATGTACATAAAGCTCAATACATACAAATAATCTTTACTGTCAGTTTCTAGATCTTTTGAAATTGGTATACTGCTACAATATAACTTGGTAATTTTGCTTTGATACAGACATCCCAATTCTCTTAAAAATTGATGTGAACTAAAATAACAAATTATTTGTAGAATCATATCTATAAAATAAAGTCTAAATGCAGATTTTCTTTGACCATTAATTTTTCTCTTTTTTTTTTTTTTTCAAATCTTATGTGATTCTGAGATTACCAGTGTTGATATTACCAAGCACCTGGGGGCAAGCACATCTTGAAAGAGGTGTCTCTTTAAGATTCAAATGAGTATACATCCAAAGTAAAAGCAATTTAGAGAAAACTCTCAACTTTATCTTCTGCCTCCACAAGGTGAAATAGGCATTTCCAGCTACTAAACTGAAATTAGAACATCACAAAATAAACTGCGATGTTCCCTCTCTGCACTAAAGCTGGTCTCAACATGGAGATGAGGAAGGAATGGAAAGGACAGCTTTGCTTCTCTCAGGCTGAGTGCTTCACCAGTTTCTGCAGCAACTCATTTGGCTGAGTAAGTAATTAACTTGCAGAATTCATCCTATCGTTTATTATCACAGATCTTCCTGATACAAGTCAATTCCTAACAAAAGCATAATAATTTCTGGAGTGACTAGCTACTCATGAAAGAAACGAACTAGGCTCCTAAATACCTTTTTACAAATGTTAACAATATGTGTCATATACTGACATGCATTCATTATCAGGTAAACACACCTTCTATACTGCAATATCTCGTCAATCAATAATCCATAGTATTGATAAAATTTCTATATCATTTGCAAGATAATATCACTGGTTTCAAAAAAATGTTTGAAACTTTTCTTATACAACATGAATGTAATAAAGATTTTTTTTGAGATGTACTTACAATATATTTCTCCTAGCATATGAAAGTTGTGGCAGTAAAAAAAAAATAAATAATAATAAGGGAGGAACTAACAATATTTATTTGCTAATGGTATTTGCACTTCATTTTCTGAATGCTAATTCTGAGAACACCTTTTAGTATTTTCTACCTTTATCCTCAGGCTCAATTGAAATTCTTAAGTTTCTCCTTTCAGCCAGAAGATGGAGTCACTGATGCCTTAGCAAGATCTTCATTACTCACACTACTGTCCTGTCTTGTTCCTATAGCTATGTTAGCTTCCATCCACGTAAATGTTAATAATTGCATTAAAAGCTATAAATCATTCAGTTTTGAGACTATTTATCCCACACAGTACAATCCTGTTTACTCACTTGCAAGTCAACTTCACCAGCTTATGGCAAGTAAGACTAGTCTTAAACTAGACTATAGCAGGATTGTTGGAGAGGTGTGGTTTATGAATTACTTCTACTATTCTAGTTAACATATTTCCAGTCACAATCTTCACCCGAAGGTTTCTGTCTGAATGTCCTGCCCTGCCTCAGTAAGGTTACCACAGGAACTGAGACAGTCTTCACATACAGTTTACTGATCACTTTTGCTTGGGAAGAACTAATTGCACGGTAGTTCATCAAAGAGCTGGCAATTTTGGAATAGGAAGTCTCTTACTAATGTTGTATCTACTGCAAATTAATATCAAAGAGAACATCACACAAAAAGCAGTGTTAAACCAAGCAGATAACCAGACACAGAATTTATGGTTACACATTCTTCATATACAGGTGCACTAAGGAAATGAATGTACTCATACCAAGCAACTTCAAAATAAGACTAGGAAATCAACATAAGAGCTTACATCAACAGATCTGATTATATATAAGCTATCAATTAACAACATCATACTAGTACTTCCTGAAATGACTGATCAGTAGTAAAAAGCTTGTTCATGAGCTACAGGTATCACAAAAAGACAAACTGAAGACACAAACGCAGTAAAGATTATAAGTAGGTGGCACTTCTGCACATACCACAGTGATGGAAAACGTCAGTTTTAAAAGGCTTAACTTCAAAAGCAATTTATCAATCATACCACTAAGTTTGATTTTAACAGCATTGTAGGCAGATTACAGTATTCTAAAATTAATCACAATTTTAATTCATAATCGCAAGAATTTCAGCAGTCATACGTTAACTGACTGTACCTGTAGTGGACATAGCAGTATTCCCTAGCTATCTACTATGGAATTGGTGCCCTGACATCTTCAAAATAGAGAAACCTAAAAAAAAAAAAAAAAAAAAAAAAAAAAAAAAAATCAGTGCTACCTTTGCCTTCTGGATTAGCTGCAAAGTAGTTTGCTTAGAAAGCAAACCGCCACCCAGAATTCAAACAAATGCATCAGTGAGTATTCCAGGATGTACTACCACAAATACCCAACCTATCAATTTAAGAAAAACATTTTATGATTCCCCTGTCAAGTTAGTCTGATCACTTGTAAGTTCCAAAAAGTAAACATAAAGGAAAAACTGCTATTTTTCATTTCCTGACAGTTTTAATTTACACATGTCTGCAGAACATTTATCCATAATACACAAATTCTTATAATAGACTACATTCAGTTCTCTCCATTTTTTTCTTAAAAGTACAATACACTAAAGTCTTACATACATGACAAAATGTATTTGTTCAGTTATCAGATACTTGTTTATAAAGCTTTCACAGTTACCTAACGGGTTCAAGTTTAATTCATGAAAGATTAATAATTCAGGTTCTGAAAATTTGTGTTACTTTCCATAAAAGACATTCACCCACATCTATAGTTCAAAAGGTTTAATCTTTTACTGCAGCATTACCAAGGGTCATGATGGTAACTCCGGCCAAGTTAGGAAAATGGTACTGCTATTAATTATTATTTAAAGTACACAGTAATAAATTAATGGGGTAACAAAAGGCATTGCTATGATTTATCAGAGTATCAAAAACTCATTCACTGGATGCCTTTTTCCTTCTGAACTACTGCATTCAGTATTATAAAGCAAGCTTTTTACCTTTTTATTTTAATTAGGTGAGCTGAGTTTTGAGAATGCAAAATGGAATTCTTGAGATAGCTGGTGAGAAAGGAGTGGAAATTACATTATCACTAGAAAAGCAAAAACTGAGGGAAAATATTCTAAGAGGATTTCCTTCACCTAACACCTGTGGAACTGTAGAAAATCCACAAAAAAATATTGTTCAGGAAGTCCAATATCTGGGAAACTTAAAGAAAACCTGGTCAAATCCTGGGAAATATGAAGTCCAGCTACAACTAAAGGAAAACAACAGGCAAGCAGTTAAGTTTTTCTAATCATTATTTTTGATAGTTTACAAAAAAGGTATTAACTGACAATGACTTTGCATTTGAGTGTCAAAAATCAAGTCTATTTCTGCTTCATCACCACTGGTTTAGAGAATTTTTCAGACATAAGCCACTTCTATTAAAATGGAGTAACTAATACCTGGCAAACCTTTAAATAGTAACATGCTTATCATTATTGTACACAAAATGAATAAACTATTTTCCATTTCTTATTATTAATATGACACTTGGAACTACTACCTTTGTGCTAAAACTCCTAAAGCAGAGATGCAAAGACCTGAGTTACTGAGCTCAACACTTTTGCCTACATGTACGATGCTCACAAATGCATTCTGTGTAAGAATATATTATTGCATAGCATTCTTAATTGCATCTCTCCCTGTAGGACTCCATCGAAACATGGCATATTGTATCTTCATAAAATAGTATTTTGTAGAAGAAATTTAGAAAATCAGAGGGCTGGTAAACAGATAGGCACTGCACGGATAGTTACAATGCATTACTCGTTGAAAAATCTAAATTTTTTCAATTGACAGTGCAGATTTTTAGTAAAGCTAAATGGACATTCACTCTACGTGCTTATATGTAGCATTTTCTTTACCCACTTTTATAAAGAAGGTAAGCTACTGGCCCAAATGACATATACTGTTTCCGTGCTCACAAGTGCCGTCTAAATATACCTTCTGTTCAAGGTATAGGTAGAGTTCACTTCTTTCCAGATTGAAAGTTGAAGAAGAGAGAGGTTTTATGAACTCAACTTCCAGGGGAAGCAGGTGAGCTTGTTCTCTGAAAGCACATCATAAGCATGCTTTCTGGGGGAGAGGAACACAAGAACATGGTATGTGGAGGACATCTTCCCGAATGGCTTCCCAAGACTGCTGTGCAGACATCATCTCTCACTCACCAAAAGCCTATTCTGTTTTGAACATGCATAGAAAGAGAAGAAAAAAAATAATGATCTGACTTCAGCAGATAAAGCGGATTTTGGGGATTTGCATGCAAAGCCACAGAGACAAACTTTCTTATATCCTAGTATGTACCAGAAAAACTGTGAAAGTTTCCTTTCATTTCCATGATGGCAACTGGGAACAATCTCTTGTCCACTGCTTACAAGAGGATTACCTCACAGTTTTCCTATCACTACTTTTTTTCCTGTCCTTGAAACAGGCATAGACAACCCAAACAGCACATCTGCAGGGGTCAAAACGGAAATGCAAATCTGTTACTGCTGGAAAGCAGTTCCTTCAAATGTCACATTATCAGACACCTTTCAAGTAGGCTTGCCTTTGAAAATACTAGCTTGGGCAGAAGGCAAAGCGAAGGAGGTGGTGAAGAACCGACTAGAACAGAGATGCTGGTTAGATGTGTATTGATCTTCCCAAGGTTTCTGCTGACATTCGGTGGAAGCCTTCCCACCATCCTGTCTACTTACTCATCTACTGTAATAAGACACTATTACAGTAGATTAGATGGATAAAGCTTGTAAAAGTATCTAATGTTACCTCTGACAGTACAGAAAAAAACCCTTACGCCCACAGTGCTGATCTAGAAGGAAGTACGTCAGCCTCATTTGGAATTCTATGGAATCTTAAAAAGCAGTCATTGCATCTTCCTAGACAAAACCCAAGCTCATTAATACCAGTGGTAGTCTCACATCAGTAAAGAAATTAAGAGACGATTAGTACAAAGCTAATTAGTAAACTGTGTGCGTCGCTGTCGAGGTTTTCCCGCGGGGGGCTGACGGGGTCCCTGTTGAGGAGTTGTCAGGGCTGCCCCCTGGTGGACAGGCCGGTTCTGCACCCATCCAGCGCAAGGCGCAGCTGAGCCGTCAGGAAGGCGACTTGCGCCAGATTGTGAAGGGAAGAGTGAGGAGAAATGTGAGCAACAGCCCTGCAAGAACCGAGGGCAGAGGGATGATGGCTGGAGGAGGTGCCCCAGGCTCTAAAGCAGGTGTTCCAGACACAGCGCTACCCTGCAGCCCAGGGAGAAACCGTGGGAAAGCACCAAACTGCAGCCCGTGGAGGGCCCCATGAAGCAGAGGCAGGTATTTCCTAAAGGAACTGCTGCCCGGGAAAAGACTCCCACTGAAGCAAGAGATGCGTGTGAGGAGGAAAGAGCAGCAGAGAGGAACTATTACCGACTGACCATCAACCCACCATCCCCAAACCCCTGCGCTGGTTGGGGCAGGGGTGGGTAGAGAAGTCGGGGAGGAAGGAGTAAAGTAAGCCTAGAAAAAGAGGAGGGAAGCATAGGAAGGTGCTGTTTCGATTGTCATCTTTGTCTCTCACCGTTTAAATCTATTTCATTTGTCAATAAATTCTTTTTTCCCCAGTCTATGTGGTCAAAGTCAAGTCTGATTTGCCCATTCTGGTAATTGGTAAGTGATACCTCAAGTTTTGTCTTGACCTGTGAGCTTTTTCATCATGGAGAAGGGAGATAAGAGAGCAGCTGGATGCAGCTGGAGGCAGGACAAGGTCAACCCACAATACCCCCCATGCTGAAGAACGCTACTGACTGCCAGGTGAGGGGTGAAGAAAATGTGGGAAAGATGAAGGCAGCAAACATAAGAAGGGAACAGAAGATTTACTTGAAATCTTATCCCTATCAGGATTCTTACTGACTTGAAGTTCTGAAGTCAGTCTCTGATGTATCTAGATATTTTGATCACATATCCATACTGCCAATATTTAATTCAGTGACACACTTGGGCCTCTGTGCTCATTTAGTTCTATTCTCTGCACACAACTGGAATCCTAAACATAGTCCTTTTCTGTCTGTGAGTGCCATGCTCTATAGGCACAACAACCATGCTTTACTATAGTAACCCTTTCTTCTACTCCTGAACTGTGTAAGTACTTGGAAGGCTCTATATATACAAATGCTCAAATTTCTTGTATTGTGTCAAATCATGTGCATATCTATTTGTAGGGAAAGATGTGAATGAAACTGTATGGGTATTTGGGAGGGCTACATACAGAAACATGTTCTCTAATAAACATTATATGCATCTGACAAGTTACATACAAAACAAAATAATAAAGGAAAATAATAAAACATTTTTAAAAAACCCACAGTATTTCCAGGATATATATACTGAAAACACATTATGACACCTCCAGCATGCGATACTTCTACATGTACCTTTACCTGAGATGCATTTAGTATCCCTGAAAGTTATTCATTAGCCTCCATTAGCACTAAATTTCTTCCAGCATCACACAGTAAATTCCTGTTACAAACTCCACTGATGTTACCTTTAATGACAGACCCACCACCTTCTCCAACATATTGAAAAGTTGCCTTTTATTTTTTCCCAGTTTCCTCCCTCCCCCAATTTCACACTTCCACGTCTCCTTCCCTTAAATAACACAAAATTTTACTCAGAATGTTGACTAAACTTCTTGACACTCCTGGCTGGCTACTGAAGAACACTACTCTTGTTCCTACACACTCCATTTGTGTAGCAGTTGTGATATTGATCTAGCAGTCCACCAAAATGCAGCTTTCAACTCTTACAATAATTGAGCAAAACACGTCCATTCTGAAATTATTAATGCTACTACTACTATCACAGAGAGATTAATTTCCTTTTGATGTTCTTCTATCAGGAACTCTACTTTGATTCATTGATGTCACAGAACAAATTAGTGCTGTACATAGCCAAGCAGTATGATATTAAAATCGGACATTATTCTGCTGCTGATATCAGACAATAAAGTAGCAGATGGCTCTTTTTTTTTTTTTTTTTTGTTACGAATGGCTTTCATGTCAAAGTAAAAGTCTGCACAAACCAAAATTATCCCATTTTCTGGAAGTTGCTCTTGTTTGGTTGCATATCTGGTTCTAAATTTTCAGTGCATGAAAAGACTACATTCTACAATAAAAGGTCAAACATTCAATGGAATACAGAAAACAGGAGGCTTCATAACCTTTTACATTTTGGCTCTTCAGCTTCCAACTGGCAACAAAACAAAATGGTAAAAAACAAATGATCAACACGTATCTATTTCTGGACGAAAGATTTACCAAACATTCAATTTTAATAACATTGTCTTTTTATTTATAAAATTTACTTGTAGCACACGCAGAACTTGTTCTGAAAGGAATTACTCGTTCATAATTAAATAAAAGTACTGATTTTTGCACTACCATCAAAATTGGGTTTGTAAGATCATAGAATGGTTTGCATTTTGGAAGGAACCCTAAAAATCATCTGGTTCCACCCCTCAAATATTAATGTTCCAATGTTTTTGATTTCTACACTAAAACCTGAATGTTATGATTTTGTCATGTGTTTCAATGGGAGGTAAATGCAATCCAGTGCCTTCCTTCAAATGTGTCTCCTGTGACCCTATGAACATTGTAAGGACACAGGCTACCTCTATTCAGCACAGCTACTCTTCAGAATAAGTCACTGTATAGAACACCCAGGCTTAGGGACAATAACCTTTGTTGAGGACAGGAGAATCCATAGCTGATGCATTCCCTCCTACCAACTGCTGGTAAGCGTATATACTATCAGAAGGAGTAAAAGACTATTTAATGTGGCAGTGCTGTCTATGACTACTTTTAAATCAAAGAATTAAAACACAAAGCACAAAGGTTTGTTTCGTGAAAACAGGTAACCAAATGCAGGTTTGTGCAGCTATTCTTGCCCACCAGCAGATGGGCCAAATACCAGATACAGCAGGAGCTCTGAATTTCAACTGCAGAGACAAGAACAGTGTATGTAACATTTTCTATACATCAAGAGATCAGTTCTGTAGCTATGGCTTCATCTAATGCAGGCTCCAGGAGCTGAGGAAAATTAAAAAAAATAGGGCCACTTACTTTGATCTCAGCCAATGGGTATGGGAAAGAAAGAGCAGGCAGACATTCTTACAAATTTAGTAAAAATGAAAGAGTAAAAATTCGGAAACTAAAGAAGTCCAAAGAATCTCTTGAAAGGAATCATACTTCATTTACTTCCTAAAACAACATCTCAGCAGAGAAACATGAGAAGCTGCTAAGTGGATTAGCTGCAATACAAATCCTACTGAACAGAAGAGGCCTTCTAACAACTTGTAATTTGCATTTCTCTGTGGAGGAGAGGTGATTAGTTTTGCATTAATTGCACCAACCTGTCCACTAGCAACCAGAATCACTTTTAGCATTACCAATTCTTATTAGCTGTGTATATTTAGTGTTAACATATCAGTCAAACTAAGCTTTCCTATTATACTCATTCACACAGGATCTTCTGAAAGCTTGGACTAGTTTATGAAAGAGATCTGGAGATTAGTTTGTATTATCTGTCTTTAAGAAACTATCTGTACTCAGGATTTTTGAGTCTTGTAAATTGTGCCATGATGTGACCTTTTAATATTCCCACTTGTCAAAAAGGAGACACTTAAATTCATTTAGAAGAGTAAAAATATTATGAGTAAAATATTACGAGTAAGTTAATCACAGAAACCCCAGGTATTTTTAGAAATTTCTGTATAACCAAGGATTTTCTTATTTGAGCAAAGAGATTAACACGTTCATAAGTAACTTTAAAATTTTTACCAAGAATGGTGACTAAACTTCTTGTCACTTTTCATATATTTACCACGAGTTTTAGCAGTATCTTTTGTAGAAATAAAAATCCAGACATGCACAAGCAGAGGATAAATTTCCAAGTTATTTTTCTGAATTGATGTATCCCTTTCATTTACACCCCAAAACACCCCAAAAATTGTATTCACCATCTTTTTTAACATAAATTATGTTTAGAATATGTCACATTTAACATAAAGGAAGTTTTTAATAAAGTTAAACAAAGATCTCCAGTTTTCAGAGTTGAAAGATCAGTTTATTTTCTATCAAATTAAACGTATGACCAGTAAGACTGTAGGTGCAGAAAATGTATTCTGTATTTCTGAAAAGCCTGACTTTGGCAGCAAGAGATCAAGTACTCTATTTTATGTAGGAAAGGATGGGGTTTGCTTAGTTAATTTGGAAATAAAGTCGGTAAAGGAGTGGAAGCTTTCAAAACACAGAAGTACAACTTAGTGCCGCTTTCTCATAAAGCTGCAGAATGCAGGTCCGTTTCAGCTGTTAAAAGATTGAAGAATGACTTGGAATAGACCAATAATGTCAGAAGAACAGCGAAGTACACACTAGACAGCCATAAGAACTTCATTTGACTTGTATTGGCAATTGATTTAAATGGAATTGCAACTACCCATCAAGGTCAAGAATGCTTTCTTGGCATTAGGGACCTCCGTGTCAACTGTAAATGTACAATGGCCATCTATTTTTTACAAACATGTTCAAATCATTATAAATCATGGTTTAGAATGATTGTTTTAATGTTCAAGGTAATGTGATTTAACAGAACAGTAGTATTGCTAACTGAACAGTCTGCAATATCATCCTTGCTATACAGATTACTACACAAAATAATAAAATACCCTGTATCATATACTGCACAGCTTAACCAAAAGAGATAGATCACATCAGGTACTTTCCATTTCAGCATAGCAAGGTTACTTTTAAGACAGCAACATTTTGATTTCAGGACAACAAGGTCTTAAAACAAAGTCTAGCAAACATTAACACCTGAGCATTTGACAAATGTTAAACTAACACTTGAATGAATCCTAAAATGCTGGCTCCAGGTCAAAGACTCCGGAATATTCTGCAACACCTATAGTAGATTCTACTCCCACTGTAGTTGAGGGCAATCTGTTTATTTGAATATTGTATCCTTACAAAGAGACACCACTGCGACAATTGTAATTTTTCTATTTCTCCAACAAAATGTGCGTTTATGGTTTTCTAAAGACAAACAAAAGCACATCTCAGCTTTGGAGATACTGACAATCAAGGTTCTTGATCTACAGAAATGAAGGTTATCCTCTATACCTCATTTCTATATATACTTCTAAAAAATTACTCATTAGTTTCAAAGTTAACTATGCTCAGCTCATATATAATGTTGCTTTACTTTCATTTTTGAGATAAATACATTTTGATGATAAAGAACCATAAGGTTAAAATCAGAAAGAAAGAAAAAAGAGACTTACAGTGAATTACATTCCTCACAGGAATACTGTTTCCTCAGTTATTTTGCTGCATCCATACCTTTGGACACTGTAAAATCATGGAAGTCAGCTTAAAAAACATCAAAGTGTGACAAAGAAAAAAATAAAGTACAAATCAGAAGAAGTAAAAGACTGACTCTATGTCTTAGTGAAGTAATACTATTTGCATTGGCTGTAATAACCACTGGCACAGCCCAAACAGCATTCATGTGTTGCAGTCTCTGGCTTCTGGTTTGTGATTCTCTCTCTGCTTTTTAAATCCACCAACACACCATTCTGGAACTATAATTCAATGTATATTTATATTTTTGCTTAGATACAGCTATGCTAGTTTAATATTTCATGAGGCATTGAAAAAGTTGTCAAGGTACAACTGATCAACGAAAAAAACAAGTGAAATGTGGATAAAGAATATAAAGATAAACTGGTCTAAATGTCCTATCTTAGAATAAACATAAACCCCTAACCATTGTATAAATGCCAAACTTAAATTATCAAGATATAACCTTACTTTTTGCTAAATCTTCAATGAACTATTTCAACTATTACATAAGCCATCTTTAGTCAGTAATTGGGACTCCTTTAGTAGCAGTCAAAGGGTTTCCTTCAAGTCCATTTTTAACTGTTATATAAACACATCCGTAACATTATTTTCCTGCGTTACTTATGATAACCAATTTTGAACATTGTTTATCCAATATCACTAAATTGGGTAACAGATATCTCTTTTGACTTCCAGACCAAACCTGCGCTGGTCTTGCAGAACAGTGGCAACACAACCCACGCCCAGGATCATTGTGGAGTATTACTACACACCAATTGGCTTCTCAGCCAGAAGTTGGTTAGAAGTTTGTAAAAAACAAATGCTTTTAGCCTTTTCTTCTAGTGTCTCCTATTTTGACTAATTAGCTAGTAATAATTTTGTAATCTAATAGTAATTGACAACATAGAAATGCCCAACACCCATGTCCTGAAAACTGACAGGAGCAGTATTGTATCACCCAATATACTGGCTTTATACAACTATTTCATTACCTGCAAGCTTCTTGGTAATGAATATGCTATTAAGGGTTTTTTTTTAATTTCTGTGTTTCTCAGATTGCAATTCTCCAATAAATTTCTCTGACTTCCAACATAAATAAATTTCATTATTCCTCATTATTAAAAGAAACAAACACATTCTCCTTCACTGAAAGGGTGTCATACAATTAGATGACCTTCTTACATAAAACCATGAACGAAAAAGGACCTGACAACTTGCAGGAAAATATTTAATCAGACATCAGTTAGTCAAGACACAAGGTGTTATTGTACTAAAAAATGCTTTCAGAAACAGTCTTTTACAATGCCAGAGATCAAAACAGACTTTAGTTTTACTACGTCATTAGACAAGTCCCAGCTTTCCAACAATTTATCACTGATTTCTTCATTTGGTTGCTTTAAACATGCTTTTAAAACATACTTGATAACTAGTAAAAATTGTATACAATGCAAATGACATTTCAGATAAGTTTTATTGACTTAATGCTCCGGTAATAAAATTATAACAATCAGTATTATTTTGATTTATTGCAAATTTTACATTCCCCTTTAATGGACTTGGTGTCTGGCAGAATTGAATGTAATGCTGCTGCCACCTCAAGGTCACTACAGAAAAGTGTGATGGTTCGTGTTAGTCTAATATATAAACAGTATCAAGATTCAATAACTGAGAACGAACAGACTCCTTTGTTTTCATGCAGTTCAATGCACACTGTGTGCAGATTCCACCTCTATAAAAATATAATAAAAAAAAAATATAATTTTACTTCTCTATGTTCATAGAAGTGAACACACAGGCACCTGGATACCTGCATGCACACAGCGCTAAGGGTTACAGAAAATAATCTTTCAGTGTCAAGGGATGCTCGTAAAGAGAGACAAACCATGAGCTCCTAATTTTACACAAACTCATGAACAAGAATTTGACTCAGAAAATTTGAAAAGGGAGTTTAAAATATACAGGGTTTTGTTTGTCTGCTTGCAGCTTTTTAAAACTTTCAGACAAAAATCACAGTAGGATGGAGAACTCCAGTTCCTGTTATGATTTTAATACACATTTTGAGGGAAATAGTGCATAAGTTCTGTACCACAGACAGGAAAGTTGCATAAATTTTCTTATTTAAGGTTTTGGAGGCCAAATAAATATTATAATTATGAAAACTGGAAAAATATATTTATTAGGTACTATGAAATATCTGCAGTGTTGTCTGCTTGTAAGGATGCTCAGAAATTATACGTTTGTACTCCTGAAAGTTCTACAGGGGCGTAACAGAAGCATTACGCCATCATACACATCACAAATAGGTCAACGGCTATATAAATTTTGCAAACTTTATCAAGGTTAGTTTAACGTGCCTTCTATGCGGAACTTCTCTGAAAAATGTTGCACTCTAAAATTTCAATCTACTGCTTAAAAACCATCTCCAAGCATGCATGTGCTTGATTAAGAGAACCCTATGTAATCTCATTTGGCAAAAACCAGACTGAATTTCAAGTAAGAAAAAGCCTGCAGGAAGATATCAATCTATGAAACATAAGGGAAGTTGCCAGGACTAGCCAGAACATTTGCTGAAGAACAGAGGACTGGTACACAAGCCTGTGGAAGGATATGGGAAGTACTCAAAAGCACTTGTTATTTTTTCATTAAAGTTACCCATGCTGCATAGGAAACTTTAATAACTTTATTCTGGCCTATATTAGTAATGGATACTGAAATTAATATGTATATGTACCACAGTGTCACACATGGCCGGGTTCACAAATTTTTGGTATTAATTTATCCTTTGGGAGCTAGTATGTAGTACATAAACTAGAAATTCTCTCGCACCAGAAATGAGTGCATTTTAGTCTGCAATGACTGATTTAACAAGGAGGAAAAAATAATTCTTTTTAACTACAAGTATTAAAAAAAAAAACCAAAAGCAATTAAATCAACTACAGGAATATTAACTATATTAGAACTCCAGAGAGTCAAACTCTTTTTAACAGATCTCCTTTTATTTGTGAAATATTGATTTATGTAATGTAGGGTCTGATTTCAGTTCTACTGCAACTTGTCATTCACAAAAGAATTCTCTTGTATAAATTAAACATACACCAAGGACAGTCACTGGGGAGAAATGTAACACCTGTGATCAGAATGGACCTACTATAATGCAACACTTCTTGTACAGTTAATTTCTCTTAAGAATGCAAAGGACATGTATTTTCATCAACTGTAACAAGAAAAAGAGTGGCAGTTTGCTGTCATCGTTGTAGGAGTCTTTTGTGCATACGACTCCCCTTGCTACAACTGCCAGTAATAAATCACATTCTACACTCCCTTAATTGGATTACATATCTAAGAAAGCACTGCTTGGAGTAAGAACTTGCAAAAATAGCAGTATCTATGCAAAGTAATAAAAAGGGAAAATAATAATAGACATTAAAATATTGTACATCATGTGGCAAGTCTCTAGGAACTGCCTTGATATTTTCTGTAGAGTTAAATAATTTCTGTCTCTATTCAAGTGGAGTTTCCCAATGGCCAATTCAGTATTAAAAAACAACCCAAAGTCTCCTTACGATTCTCACTAATTTAAAACACATATGAGTCCTTAGTACATGTACACAGACCACACTGTCTTTATATTAATAAAGACACAGAAAAGTGCATATTCCAAGGGCTAGGAGAAGCCTTGAGTCTTTTGAAGACAACAGTGAAACACCTCTTAAGAATGACAACTACTGATTAATTATTCACAAAAAAAGATGAAAAAGATGGCAGTAAGGTCCAGTTGTCACCTAACAGAGGGCATATGATTCCTACAGCTGTAGAAAACAGTAAACAAAGGGACAGGCTAAGCAGAAAGCTAGATCCCATTGACTCTCAGAGGCTTTCACTACCCTAGATCACTGCAGAATACAGTCCAAAGAATCAACAAATTCCAGCTCATCCCCTAACAATTTTCCCTGAAGTGCCCTGATTTCAGAGGATCCAATGTTCTTGATTCCATATTTTGCCTCAATATATGAATGAGTATGGCATGGTTCAGCTATTTTTTAAACATGCTTTTTTGAAGGCAGAAGAAAACTGGTGTTTGAAACATTTCAAGTCATAACACATCCTTCAGTCACTGCTGCAAACCCACACTTTTGCAAAAGAGAATCATAAAATGACAGCGCTATACTAATAAAGGCTAAAATAGACATTGAGAATCGTTACTTATTTTCTGAGAATGTTGTAAATTTTTCTTTTCTGTTTCTTCCTTCCTCCACTCCTATTCACATTCAGCTACCACTCAGATTTATCCTCTGCTGCTTTACACTCACTGCAGACCTTCCACTGAGAGGCAGATATGCCCATTGTGATACTTGGACCAAGTCCATAAAAATAATTTACTAACATACTAATAGGAGCTAGGGAGGTAATTTTTTTACATTCTTGTCTAAGACTTAACATAGAATGCCATTATAATTATGTTTTGCCAGTATCACAGCCAGAAATAAGCTTTCATTTAGTTCACAGATGAAATCGGCAAACACAGCAATTGTGAAAAGAATTGCTGTGCCAGTAGAATGTCTGCAAGTTATCTATGCTCCTGTTGCTACAGTTGTATCGGCACACCTTTATTTATTGTAGAGAACATTTCAGTACCTTAATTCGAGCCAATGTGAAGCTTTCCTTAATATCTCACTATTTTCAGTTCACCTGGTTGTAGTTTCTTTCCCTTACATACCTACCAGAAAAGGTATGAAGGAAGTTGGCTTACCCTCACTTCTGCTCTTAGTCTATCATCAGCAATCCCATGCCAAGTGATTTCTCACATTCTCTTCAACTGAGTGTCTCCTAACAGCTGACTGACAGATCCTATGAAAATACAGCTCTAAGTTTTACATTTTACAGAACTTAGCATTTAAGATTTAATCTTACTGACTTGAGCAACACTTTCCCAAAACAACAAATGCTACTCAAAAATTTTAAGGAACTATTAAGGAAAAAGATGAGCCTTTCACTATTTCTTAAATTCAAGGGTTCCTTTTAAAGTCTCTTCTTCTCAATACTAATGAAAAGTCAATATGTTAAAAATAGCACAATAGATTCCACAGAATGGCATGAGGGGAATTTTGCGAAAAATTATATTCTCTTATTCCTGAGAAAAAGTTGTAAACATCAGTGAAGAAGCCAATGGGAAAAAAATATAGAATTTTTTTTTCTCTAAAAAGCAATTCCAAATAAGTGACTTATGGTCAAATAACTAAGATTCAAGGGAAACAATGTAATTTTACAAATAATAGCACAGATGCTGTTAAATCATCTCTAAATTGCAATTAGGTATTTTACGTATACACTTACTTGTACACATAAAATTGGATTTACGTATAGCTTAGAGGTAGCCCTGAATCACAGGGTTTAAATCTAGAGTCAGGCCTCTATCTACACACTCATAAAGCTGGGGGAAACAGGGAACTGAATATAGGGATTTTTTTGTCTTATTTCCTGTACAAAACAAAATAGATGTGATTTTAGTAGATGGAATAAGTTGTATAAGAAAATAGATCCAAAGAGATTTCCCTTTAATTCATAGAATATGCATCAAGTAGAGAGTGAAAAAAATCTCACAATTTCATAATATATCATGAAAAAATACAAGCTCTAAAGCAGTAAAAGACTCACTATCTGCAGTGTTAGTGGTACTAAAACAATCGAAAGACAGATCAAGATAAAACAAAGCACAAAAAATAAGAATTTTTGAATGTCATGGCTATTTTCTGCATATACGACACTTCAGATTTGCAGCTTTTCAGCAAATACTAACAATTCAGTAAACATGTTAGTAACCGTCTTAAAAAATTGGAGATACATATCTAAATTAAATTAACATAAATCAGCCCCTAGATGTCATTGTTGCAGCTGAAATATCACTTAATACAGAACTTTCCTAATTCTGTCCTAGAAGAGGCTGTGTAAAGCAAAATAAACTACCTTAAGTAATAAAAATTCTGCTCAGTTTTAACACCTCAATACCAAACCACAAAGACCTCTCAGGCTGTAACAAATAAAGATAACTAACCAACTATACAACAGGGCTGTATACAAGATTCAGGTTCGGACAATCACTTCAAAGGCCACTAAAATCCAAACCTCATCACAGAAAAGACCATATGCCCCTTGCACAAAGGAAGGCTCTTTGTAATTCCTATCAGCATTTGTCTCAATACTAAAACCACTGACATTTTATATAGCTAACATATCTCTAATTCTATCTGGAACAGCTCTACATGTTATATACATATATATATACATATATACACAAGAGGTACATCATTGTTTTTTAAATCCCACAAAAGTTTGTTTTCTACAAGATATTGTAGCAATGAGTTCCAGAGGTTAATTTTAAATATATAAGAAAAAAAAAATAAGATTTCTTGTAACTGTTTTGAAAGTGCAACCATTCAACTTCACTGAATATCTGATTAGTCTAACTGTAGGAGAAGCATATTTAAATGCAATTCATTTTCTTTATACTATTTATTATCTTTCTGTATCTATCATGTTCCATTGTATTGGCTCTCTAAATGAAGCAACACTGTGTTCATTCATCCCTGCAAAATTTTTCAGTACTTCTAATAATTCTTAAGTCATCTGCAATATTTTCTCTCAACATAAAACTTAGTCCTATTTAATAAACAAATAACACAGTAGCATTTTTTCCTATATAGTGCTCTTCCCAGTCTTCTCTTATTCCCTGTATTTTTGTAGATTATACACCACATTTGCAAATTTCTATATTTACAGGGTCAAAATGTCCCCTCTTGCAAGGCTCCACTCCACAGTGAGGACTCCCAGGATGCCAGCCTGATAAATAGAAGTGGCCAATATATATGCACCTATGTAAATATATATAAATTCTTCCACCGTTTTCTGAGAAACCCAAAACTTTAATAACCATGTGATAATCAACTGTATTTTATGCACTCTGAAGGGGTTTTTTTCCTCAGAACAGCTATGAGCAGATAAACCTAGTATGCAGATAGACAACAAGAAACAGATTCTATCATCCACAAAGAAGAAGAATAAGAAGCCCAAGCTCATGTTTGTCTATAAAGATGGCAGAAAAACCCTTAGTAGCCAACATTGTTGCAACACTATTGCAAATTTCACTGATTTTTATGGTAGTTCTACCTATAATAGATACAGGCCACCTCCAGGCTGCCAAGACCTAAATCTTAAGCAAGATATGAAATAAAAAACCTACTTCTTTATGCACTGCTCAAAGTGCTCACACAGTACTCTTGGTCATTGTTCACCTAGCCAAGGTCCCTGCTCTAACCAGTACTTCAGGCAAGATTCACTTCTGTTGTACCTAGAGCTATGAAGCCGTTCATTTAATCTGTGCTCAGGAGATTCAGGGACATCATTTACAAAACACATGATAACAATTATGAAAATTATAAAGCTTTTGGGATGGTTTTGGAACAGCCAGGCACAAAAGTGCAGAAAACTCAAGAGACCAATTGAAGTTTTCATTGACAACTATATAACTCATTGCTGGTGCAAGTCATTAATGAAGGTATTTGAGACAAGGAGGCATCAAATGTAATCAGTTCTAAGTAACTGTGAAGTCTGGTGGCTTCGTAATGGAAAATAACTGAGTCGCATGACTGACTTAATTTTAGGTTCTTTGCACCTTAGCACAAAATTGTAGAAAAACAGGACCTGGGGATGGGGACAACCGGGGACCGTCAGAGGTCCAGGGAGGAAATAGTGAAACTCTGCTCAACAGAAGGACAGGATGATTGCTATGTCTGTAATGTTAATTAAGCTGGAGCTCCAAAGACTGCCATGGGGTATGAATATTGTAAACGACTCTCAAAGACCACCATCACCTCTTGTACACCTACAGGAAACTTGTGTAGCCTCATGAATATGTATGTATGCCCAGTGACTGTATAAGGATGGCCTGTACGGCACTACAGACAGACACACTTGGAGGAGCTATCCCCCGTGTCTCCCAGTGCCGCAGTAAATACCTGCTTGTCAACTTTAAGCTTTGTCGGTGAGTTTTCTCCGAATCGTAAACCTAATCATTAATCTCAAAGACTAAACAGAGTTTAAAACTGAGGCCACAAAAATAAACAGACACCTTACAGGCAAGTTGTTAGTTGTATATTTCTCTTATTTTAAAAGTGTACACAAAAAAGTGCGCATCCTTTGCATGTATTTACTTCAACATAGCATCTTTGCTGATGTAGTTCTAAATTTATTTGGCATTTATAGACTACGTATTACTCCCTTAAATTAGGCTTATAATGCTTACCATAAAATTCATGCCACTGACATTTTGTACATATTCACAGTAATTACAAAGCAATTTTGTGTAAACCTTGACAAAAATATCAACATTATGAACATATTATGCTCGAAACAAGAGTCTCATCTCTATCACTCAAGGATAGCTGCCTTATCCAAATGTCATTTAGTTTCATGCCTCCTTCAACCTGAAAGCAATGAAAATGAAACATATGAACTTGGTGAATTAAGAAGACTCTCAAATTAATGTAAAAGCATAAAACTGAAATCTGTTTTTGTTGTACAATCATATTTAAACAGAAAATAAAATCTTTAACTTAGTCCAGATTTAAGTACAACAGAGAAGAGTAACAAAGCATACATAGACCATTACTCAGTATCAACACAGTATTTTTAATGCAGGTATCTCAAACCCTAGCATACTTTGATTGGGAAAAGGAGGGGGAGAGTTCTGTACCTTGAGTGATTCAATTCAAGTAACTGGACAATTAAATGATGACAAATAGAGAAGTGGAAGCTAAGCTTTTAAAGGAACAAGATCCATTTCTTGTTAAGAAGAGGCTCTATTTAATATGGTAGAGCTATTATTATTGCTACTACTACATTTGACACTGTAAATACCATCCCATAGGTGTTCAGATGGGTTGTATCACTGCATTTTCCCCACAGCAATTTCTTTTTAAAAGTCTTACCAAAGTTATCTCACTAAGTCACAGACTGTAGGATGAAGGTTGAAAGGTCTTAAGACTAAACACAGTTAAACAGAGCTTCATAATTCAAGGAATCAAATTAACCAAGTAAATCAGAGATTAAATAATTCCTATCAAAAGGATGGCTTAATCTCATGAATAATACCTGATATGGCAATATTTCAAACATCCCCTGTGGGTGAAGGGATAGAAATCGCTAACGAAAAGGATTCAGGTGCCATCGCCCTGGTCTGGCATAAGCCCTGGGAACAGCGACGAAAACACCAAGTGCTATTGCCCTGGCCCAGCCTAGGCCTTGGGAACTGTGAAAACAGAAATGAAGGGGAAAGATCGGTTAGCAAAACAAAGCAGACAGTTTGCAAGATAAAGCAGGATGTGCATCTCAAAGACAGACCAAACAATGTGAATATTTGTAACTCTTAGTACTTTGGCTAAATAGGGAAGATTAGGGGGTGAGAGAGTGGAAAGTTACTGAATAGCACTTATATAGTTTAATAAAAGGGATACCAGAGGTGAAACAAACGATTTCTTGAAACCAGAAACCGGGTCCATGCCTTACGTCTCCGCAATCCCCTATCAATATGAAACAATTCACAATAGTAACCTGATCTAGGTGGGGTTGGACTAGGTGATCTCCAGGCATCACTTCCAACACTAATGATTCCGTGATTCTTTAATTAGGAAAGCTCCCTGCTGTGGGAGGAAACAAACTTGCAAAAAGTTGCTACAACTGTACCAAGTCACCAACACACCCTCATGCGCCTCAACGCACCTCGAGCCCCTTTCTGGAAATGAACGTCGGATTTTATTTGTTACCACCTAGCCATGAGCAACTTCCAAAGCCCATTATCGCTCAGATTTTTCAGTTTAAATGAAATTTCTCATAAATTCACAGCATTTTTGGTGCGTAGCTTCGCGAGGTGCCCCTAACATGCAGTGCCTACTTTCACATCCATATTCACAGAATCAAAGAATTCTGTGAATTCTTTGGATTTTGTTCCATATTCACAGAATCAAAGAGTGGTTTCGGTTGAAGGGACCTTAAAGCTCATCCTGTTGCAATTCCCTTATACTAGACCAGGCTGCTTATTCCTGATAAATAGCTGAATCTTCTTGCCAGCTCTCTGCACTTCACACTCGGAAACATTTACACTGACTCGCCATTTTCAGACCCAAAATGCGGGGTCTGTGCTGCCGCGCGTCCTCTAACTACAGCTGTTTGCCCTTCTAAAGCTGCGCTCGAAGGAAGTGTCTTCACGGGGACTCTCCCATTTCTGAAGCACGCGCGGACTGTGGCAACTCCCGCGCTCGTCTCCGTGGCAACGGCGCGGAGGCAACGGCGCGGCGGCAGGCACCCGCCGGTCACCTGATCCAAGCCGCGGGTCACGTGATAGGGGCTCCATCGTCGCCATCTTGAAGCGGTGGCCGGCGGTGGGGGCCGAGACCGCTTTCTGCCCTCCTTACCCAGGTAAAACCCCGTCCGGGCCCGCAGAGCACCGGGGCGGGCAGGCGGGCAGCAGCGGGGCAGCCGGGCGGCAGGCAGGCAGGGTGCGAGGTGTGCGGGGCTAGGCGGCGTGCAGGCAGGCCCGGGTTGGCGCGCCGCAGCC
>JANRGW010053646.1:60253-90338 GCA_024733675.1 Psilopsiagon aymara | reverse complement strand
GGGCAGGATCACCTCCCTCAACCTGCTGGTCACGCTCCTTTTGATGCAGCCCAGGATGAGGTTGGCTTTCTGGGCTGTGAGTGCACACTGCCAGCTTATGTTCACTTTTTCATCAACCAACAATCACAGCTGGAAGATGGGGTAGGCAAATTCTACCCACAGACCAGGTCTGTGAGACTAGACCTGAGCTGGTTTAGGGTAAGTGAAATAAAAGCTGGCTGAACTTTTCCCAGTGGAAGCTGAGCTCACGTTTTCATATACAAAATCTTTTGTGCTTTTCCACCCACACTGAAGTTACAGATGGCGTCTGTTCAGCAGAAAGAGAGTGGGAAGCATCTTCAATCAGGTAAATTAATCTGATCTCTTCTCCTTCCCTCGGAAAAGAACAGCCTCTGTTGTAGCAAAGAGCTTCTTTTTGTTTCAGTGAATCAGATTGCATCAGAAACACCAAAAAGACTTTCCTGAAGAGCTAAAAAGTTTCATGACCCTCTTTGTTGCCAGTGCCTCCAGAGCTCAGCTACGCAAACAGATGCTGTATCACCATTCACGGACAGTGCATAAGAGACACAGTGATCTCCTAAACAGATTTATGCAATAAAAAGTGACAGGAGGGAATGCAGAGTACAACCCCGCATTGCAGGAACCCATCTTGACTTTTAAGAGCCTATATATGGTGATGGCTCAATTCTTGCTGTTATATGTAAGTTCTTAAAACAATACAATAACAATTTATCATTTTCACAAACCTTAGTCTGCAAAAACCGTACCCTCCTCACTGCATTGCAGGGCCCTTCGACCTAGCTGCAGATCAGAGAGAGGCAAGACAGGCTTTTTGAAGGATTTTTAAGGTTTTGCAGAGGCACCAGCCATACTCCTCCTTTACATAAAGGTGCCTACATCCCAAGGACTGATTGCAACAGTTCTGATGAGTGAATTTCTCACTCTCTCATTATCTCTCCTTTCAAGCTGCATCTGGAGATTTTGGTCTTTCTTTGAATTTTTTCAAAGTGGAGAAATTTACACAGGAATAGTATGTCGTTCAAAGGCATTCATGAAAAATGCCGCAAGCGAACACTTGAAGGGCAATTTGAACAGGCAGGAACGTGAACACGTGGGATAAGACTACAGGTTAGGTCATACTAATACTTCTACTATGCATTTACTACTTATATTAGTCTACCTATATATGTTAAGAGAGATGCTGCGAAATTCCCGGAGCCCAATTGTTCACCAGTTTACCCCATGCCAAAAGCTGCCACTGTATTCCTTTCTATGGAAAGGAAGCCATCTCCTTTTGTCTGTGGGAAGCAGCGCTTACTCCCACCTAATGCTGCCTCAGAAAAAAGGCAAAAGCATCTGAGAAAACTGCTTCACCAAGAAAACCTGAGTTAAGCTGCCAGTAATAAATACATTTATTGGGCAGACAGTAAAAAGTACTGAAGAGTTTAAAATAAATTCTGAGTTATTTAAACTTAATTTATGACCAGGAAAATAAACCCTCTCTTCTACTATTAATGTTTTTTATCTGGGCCATCAAATGTCACACCCTACTGATTTTGGATGTAAGGTCACTGGAAACAACATATCAGTGGTGTCAGCAATACAAATCAACTGAAATTCCCCTAAAAATAAAAATGTCAGGAGTAAAATAATAGGCAATAGTTATTTCATGGTATGAAAGACTTGTAATATATCAAGAGTTCACCTTTTTCTGCCTTTATCGTATATCACTTTGAACATTAAGTATACCTCCGTTTCATATATTTTAAATACAGATGATTATGTATCTAGCTAAAACAATCTCAGAGAAAAGTGCACTGAAATGATTGTTTGGGTTTGCATTCATTTTCTTGAAATGTCTCCTAATTTATATCAAATGATGAAGCAATAGCCCTGCCTACAAAAGGCAGTGCAGTGCACCATCTGATGCTTTCTAAGAACATATTTCTGTGTTAATGGAATATGGGAATATAAAATTGATCTGAACTAATGGTTTTAGCAAGAAGAAAAAGAGTGTAGCCTTTCACTCTGGCTGACCCTTCATTTGGCCCTTAAAAGCAAGAGCCAACCTAAACCAAGCATTACAGGAAGCAGTAACAAATGCCGCTGGGAAGGCAACAAGCAGCACGTATTTGTGAAAAAGCCTCCTTTGAAGTTTCTGCGTAGATGAACACATCTGGATCTGTTAAATTGTCTTTAGTACAAATGGAGATTTCCTCAGGCCATTTGTGACTGTTATTAAATGGCTACCAGGAAAGATTTTACTAATTTGGCTTGAATCACCATGCTGAATTATAACTAAATATGCTAAATGTCACACTGCGCTGCATGTGGCATGCACACAAAGAGAAGCAAGGAGCTATAAAGCCATGTCGCATGGCTTTAGCAACAAGAATCTGCACACCCAGTTCAGATGCAGTTGAGTTTGTGATTAACAGCAAGCAAGCATTTGTACCTTTCGTGTTTATGTGTAATGAGGAAAAGGATGGGGATGGACTGGCTCAGTGCTATCACATCACTTACTTCTAATATATCTGGCTTCACATCCATGAAGCTTCCAGACCTGAAACCTCTCAGGGTTCAGGGGAAAGAAAATACACTCTGTGCAAATTAGTATGAACATTTCTTGTAAAGAAGAGCTATGATACTGGTTAGAAAACACTTTTGATAGATTCTACCGGTGTCGCTTTCAAAAAGTTTTTCTTTTGGTTCTTTCCTAAAGAAGGCAGCATATTTTTGCATCAATTCCTTCCATACTATATGGGAATTCAACAGCACTCCACTTCTTGGTCACATTAAGGTTGTGAGTGCCCAATGCTATACAAATGCGCAACATGCAAATGTGGTGGTGGTGGAATATGAGCTAAGACTCAGATAAGTGAAACTTGACAGGTTAAATATAAATCATACTAGCCAGATGATGTACATGTTGTTCTAGCAGGGCTGATACATTACTGCATCATGTGGAGCACAAGCCAAAAGGTATGTCATCTGGAAAGGTGGGGAAGGGGGGCTGCAGCCTAGAAGGTAGGAGATATGTCAGCACAGAGAGGTGACAGATCATTTCTCCTGTAGCTGAAGCCTGTGAAACAGATCCTGTAATATTCTCATTAAGGAGTTTGGAAGCACTTCAGTGATAAGAGAACTGCTTTTCTGTCTATGTTTTGTGATAACTGTTGCTACAGATACGTGATGCCTGGGCAGCAATTTTCCTATTCCTTCCAGCACTTTTTCCTTTGTATTGATTCAGCAGTTTTCTTGGGCAAGAGAACTTGGGTTTCATGGCAGTGATACTTTCTACCTTGGGCCAGTAAGTTGTATTCCCCAAAAGAGAGATTCCGGAAACACTTTCAGGTTTTTATCATTTTTATCATTTATGCCATGTAAGATTCAAGATACTGACTGATGGACTGTGCACATCATCCATTTCAGTCCCTGTAGTACTGCCGAAATACTGTCCTCAGCATGGAAAAAGTGAAATATATTTGATGATCACAGTTTCATTATGTCAGGACCTCTTTGCTGTTCCTTGTTATGATGGGCTTCTCCCTTTCTGACTCAGATTCTGATTCTGCCTCTTTCCTGCATTAACCTGCTGTGATCTCATCAGAAAAGATGATCCATGAAGCTGAGGTTATAACAAACGTTACTTAACCTAATAACTGATCTGACAAGTTTTAAAATGTCTTTTAATATTTTCTCTCCAGTTGTGTTTTCATTCACATTGTGTTGATAGCAGCTGAGTAGCAGCAGCCATGGAGGTAGGCATGAAACCTGTATTTTCCTCTCCTGCAGTATGAAAATATATCTGAACCCCAGAGGAATCTGTGAGGCAGTCTTGTTTACTCTGCTTGACCTGCAAGCATGCCCTTTCTCTGGACTTTTAGCTGTAAGACATTCTAAAATCTATGGCACAAAACATAAGGTTACCCATGCTGGGGGAAGAAATCCTTTATTTATCTGCAGCAGGTTCAAGAGCACTTACAGATAGACAAGGTCCATGCTGTTTCACAAATGAGTGTCAGCCTTGACCTGCAGAAATCAGTCATGGTCTTACTGTGTTGTTTGTATGATACAAACCCAGTGGCTCTTCCTCATAGAAAGTAAACTGAGATGACTAAACTATCTTAATTTGGTAATTCTCTCAGCTATCTGATCAAAATGATTAACGGTCATTCTGGTCAATGCTGGATTTAATTCAAGGTCACAGAAAAAAAAAGATAAAAGGTCACTTTGCTGACCAACCTCTATCCAAGGATTTTGTTATTAAAGGAATTAATCTGATAGCATTTCCATACACAACACATTAATTATTTATACATTTGATACAAAATTACTTCATACAAAGATTAAGATTGAGTCTTAATTACTGGCACAGAGGCACAGAGATTCAGTCCTATAATGAGCCTCATCTAGATCAGCGCAGCTGAATCCCAGTTAAAAAATGTAGGTTTGCATATGTACTGAGCTTCATATTACACATACCCAGACCAGTTTACACCAAATATGTAATGTACAAGTAGTGGGTAAACTGAAGGCAAAAAATAAATCTTCCCTTGAGTAAAACCTCAGCTTTTGTGACACATTTATCAGAGTGTCTGTTTTCAGGAAGGCTTAGCCCATCATCCCTCATTTTGAGATTTGAAGTGACAGATATTTAAAACAAATAATGATACAGCAATTTTATTCAGTCTCCAGAAGTTCAAGGAGAACATTCTCAGCCTTAAGGCACTGAATTTCAGTCAGAAGTAATTTCTAATGTTGCTTCATCCTATTACTTGTAAATTCAATATAATTAGAGGCATATTCAGTTCATTACCAATTTGAACTCTTGCCCAGTTTTTTTCAGTCTGTTGCTTTTTCAAAACACTTTATTAAAAACTTGTTTTGCTGTCATATGTTTCAAAGGGAAATAATATCTCACAACTAATCATTTATTAAGATAATGCAACCACAAAATGCAGAAAAACAACATAACCTCACTAGAAACAGATGGAGAGTGAGAAATAAACCTTTGCTTGGTTGCACATGAATATTTTGAACTTACACTTGAAATATGTACTAGCTGTATTTTCATCCCAGGAGTGATAAATACAACGTTAGATTGAAAAACAATTATTTCCTTTGCTTTTGGGTATACAGTACATTATTACCTAGACTCACTTATTGTTTCAAATAATGTCTTCTGAATATTCCTGTGTTTTTCACTTCTCATAAATGCCTATAATGAGAGACAGGAAACTGAGCAAAATGTGAAAACTATTTCACTATATGACTGTTATGTTGTTCTTTTCTTTCTGCTGCCTCATTAGGCCAATTGTCAAAAATCACAGCAGACAGCAAAGGTTTCTAGTTTTAGTGGTAGAAGATGGGCAAGAGCAGCCTTTTAAACCTACAGGCAGTGCCTCCTCAATACATCTTTTGGTGCTGAGGGGAGGATTTATACGGATTTATACTAGTTACCGAATCCCACAAATCTCACATTGGGAAGCATGCATGCTGAACTCACTATTGCCACTGGGTAACCATTTTAACTGGTCTCAAGCAAGTGTTAGCAATGGCATTCATTGCATTCCTCCTGTTTGCATACAGCATTGGTGCTGTAGTTTTATATAAGGGTATGAAAACTGGTTCTCCATACACTTTTCAAAGCTTTACCAAGAGGTTTGAAACCTGTATCTCCTGTCTCACAGGACCACTGTTTCAGCTGCACACCTTATCTAAAGGTGCATTTGCTACTCACCGGGTTAACAAGATGGTTACAGAGAGCTAGATGCTGTGACAGCAGTAGAAGGAGCTGTGCTCACTGTCTGGACCAGTGATGCCCAATGGCCATTAGCCTTGCTGAAAGATGAAGAGAGATTGCCAATAATTCCCCAACAGAAATGTTAAAACAAATACATCCTAACTCATGTTTACAACTCCTAAGGGATAAGTTTGAAATGCAAAGAGAGCCCTGCAAAGAGTCTGGGTAAGTAAGGCCAGAATGATCCCCAGAAGTGGTAGCTGGGCGTGGGATGCAAGCTTTACATAGAAGCAGGACTCTTCCTATCAAGACCTGTTGGATTTATGCAAGCACCACAATAGCTTCCTAATGAAATCCAAGGAGAGAAAAACCTCTCAGAGGCGCTCTGTAGTATAGATACACACTCCCAATAGAACAGCAGCACTTAAGAAGACTGGTCCTTGAACCACTCTTGCAGGCCCCCAGCTTTCTCAGTACGTCTCTCAGCAGTGTCTAGCAGGAGCTCATCCCCACTCATTGTCTGGGGTGGTTTGTGAGCTGTTAATGAAGTTCAACAAGAACAAAAACAAGTCTTCCAGTAAGTAGTGTTAGGGCGAAAGTCTCTGAAGTGCAGTCTCTGAAATCAACAGTCTCACAGACAGTTTTTAACAGTATTAAATTACTTTACAGTTATTATTTATTCATTTCCTTCTTCTTACAGGCAGAATCCCTCAAGAATAAGTATTCATCTATCAATACAGATGCATATAGATTGCATGTATGCAAGGTTTTTGCCCTTTTTGTTCTTTGTCTTTTGCTTCCTTTTCTTCACCATCCTCTTTTTTTTATTCTTCTTCCTTTTTTTTTTTTTTTATTACTGTTGTTGTTGTGGCTTTAGTTTCCCCCTCCTACATTTTTTACTCTTATCATATCTTGTCTTTTACTGCTGGCTCCATTCCTATCTCTGCTTGTCATCAAACGTCCAGCAGTTGAATAGTTAACATTGACAGACAGACATGACCACCACAGGAGTTCTAAGTTAATAAACTGATACCATCAAAAAGTATGAGAGAAACTGAGCCCTAAGAGCTAATATTTCAGGTCACTTGCAGATTCAGGAAAACAATATTAAATTGCACTTTTTTCAGAGAATGTTGTTAAAAAGCAAAACAAAAAACAAACCAACCAACTAAACCGAACATTTCAAACTAGACCAAAAACATATTCCTTAAAGTAATAGCATTTTTTTAGGACACATTAATGTATAGGCTGCGTTGAAACCAGGCTGGTGCCACCCTCCTGCTGAGATAGGAATGGCAAGGGTGAAAATACTAAACCTGAAGTGTCCCAGGGTTTGCCAGTACCCAGGGTATTCCATAAGGGGAATCATGAGGGGAGACAAAGGGTGGCTGTTCGGGAAGACCATGAGGAGAGATGAAGGGTGGCTATGAGGGAAGATCATGAGGAGAAAGGAAGGGTGGCTATGAGGGCAGATGTGGTTTAAGCCCAGCCGGCAACCCAGAACCATGCAGCAAAGTAAACATTACTGAGCAGCAACTGAAAACATTGGTGTTATCAGTGCTGTTCCCAGGCTGAAAGTCAAAACCACAGCACTGCACCAGCTACTGAGAAGGAGAAAAATGACTGCTACTGCTGAACCCAGGACAAGTGATCACGAGAGGAGACAAGAGGTGGCTGTGAGTGATGATTGTGAGAGGAAAGGAGAGGAGAACATGAGGGGAGATGGTGAGGGCAAAGAAGGGGCAGCCATGAAGGGATATCATGAGGGGAGATGAAAAGTGGCTATAAGGGAAGATCATGAGGGGAAAGGAGGGTCAGCCATGAGAGGAGGCCATGAAGGGAGAGGAGGGGCAGCAATGAGAAGAGATCATGAGAGGAGAACAGGGGTGGCTATGAGGGAAGATAGTGAGGGTAAAGGAGGGGCAGCCATGAGGGGTGAGTGACCGTCATGAGGGGATATCATGGGGGGAGAGGAAAGGGTGGTTGTAAGGGAAGATCATGATAGGAGAGGAGGGGCAGCCATGAAGGGATATCATGAGCAGGGAGGAGGGCAGCCATGGAGTGTGAGAGGCGGCCATGAGGGGTAGGGGCAGCAGCTGTACAGTATAGGCCACTATAGGGGACAGATGAGAGGTAACTGCGAGTGGAGATTGTGAGGGGCAGGCATAACGGGAGATCAGTCTGCCCTTAGTAACATGGTTTAGTGCTGTTCTTGGCACTCCTGGGGTAATGGCTGGACTTTGTGATCTTAAAGGTCTTTTTCAACCTTGTTAATTCTATGATTCTATAATATCATGGTCACTGTACACCTGAGGTCTGGGCTGCACGCAGGAGGGGCATGAACATGAGGATGTGCATCCTCAACCTACTCTCGGGACAGAGTAACACACAGAGGACTCACACTTCTGCAGCAGCACTAAGGCTGCAGGGGTTTTGTACATCCTTACCTGTCCAAAGCTCACAGATTTTTGGCTACATTTTTTGCTGTTTAATCTTCTATAAGCATATATTATCCCACCAGATAATTTCATGACTTTCAGTCTAAAACAGAGATCTCAATCAACTTCATAGTGGTCCCTGGCTCCGTTGCACTTGTCTGGGAGGGGAACCAGTGTTAGCAATGCCTAGGGGTTTATAAATCCAGATTATTTCCTGATTATTGACTAGACATTTCCCTTGGCCTGTGCAACTTTTGAAAAAGCCTTTCATGCTGCTGTGAAACACAGTGACCCAGAGGTGGGAATCTGGAGCTCTTGTTGCCCTTGGCATGTCTCTCCCACTCAGGGAGAACCTCAGTCTGCAGGTCAATCAATCCAGCACTCTGTACAGACAAGATGTGTCCCTGAGAGGGCTAAAGGGGTTGACAAGAGAGTGCTAAAGGCATTTCTGCAAGAGTAGTTACTACTTGGATCTTTTGGAAACCACAGCATACAGATAAATCAATCACAGACTAACCACAGCTGGCAGTAGATACATTCACACCTCATGAATGGAAGTGAATTGTCTTCTTGTTTGGTAATTCAGTTGTTTAGTCCCAAGATCAGTTTGCCAGTTTGAATCAGAGCAGATTTCTGTAACCCAGCACTGCACATCACAGCTTGTGTGAAAAAAATTATCCAGTCTTCTTTGAACTTCTATTTTGACCTTCAGAACTTGTACCATGAATTTTTAAATTAACTAGCTCATAATTAAATCAACTGATTAAATAAAGAATTTTTAGTTGATAAAGTACCGTTATGCATTCAGATGGCATAGGGGTTTTAATGATATGTAGATTATCCCTAAGAACAGCTTCGTCCTCCTACACATCTTCCTGGGTCCCTCCCTGCTCGCAGCCGCATCGCCGGCCAGGCAGCCCACCCAAATGAGGCATGGTGGCCCTGGAGACAAGGATTCAAGACATTTTGTCTCTGCTCTTAGTTCCATGGGTGCTGGTAGGGTGTACTGCTCTTTTGTGCTTCCATTTCTCCCTCCAAAATGAAGCTGTGATGTCTCCTAGGCTATGGGGTACTCAAGAGGAGCATGACCTAACTCATCCTTGAGATTCAGAGCCTCACAGCACAAAGGTATATTCAAGCACGAAAGGAGGAGATGTCACCAGGTATTTTTCAGTGAAGGGCATGTGTGAGAAAAGCTGGAGA
The DNA here is from genome assembly GCA_024733675.1 of Psilopsiagon aymara. Lineage (NCBI taxonomy): Eukaryota > Metazoa > Chordata > Aves > Psittaciformes > Psittacidae > Psilopsiagon > Psilopsiagon aymara. The sequence continues at coordinate 80,951 of JANRGW010053646.1, read as the reverse complement.
AAAACAGGAGACAAAGGACAAATGGGCATGTCTTGAGCAAGTGTCAGGAGACGTGGCTTTAATGAAAGCAGAGGGGTTTGGCTGAAAACTGGTTGAAGAAAGCTTGCAGTTGAGAATGAAACATAGAATCACAGAATCATTTAGGCTGGAAAAGACCTTTAAGATCCTCAAGTCCAACCGTTAACCTAGCACTACCAATTCCACCACTAAACCATGTATGTAAGTGCCACATCTACATGTCTCTTAAATAGCTCAAGGGATGGCTCCTCCATCACTTCCTTGTGCAGCCTGTTCCCGTGCTTGATAAACCCTTCAGTGAAGAATTTTTTCCTAATATCCAGCCTAAATCTCTCCTGGTGCAGCTTGAGGCCATTCCCTCTTATCTTACTCCTTGTTACTTGGAAGAAGAGATCAATACTCACCTCACTCCGTTCTCCCTTCAGAGAGTTGTAGAAAGTGAGAAGGTCTCCCTCAGCCTCTTTTTCTACAGACTAAACAACCCCAGGTCTCCCAGCCTTTTCTCATCATACCTGTTCTCCAGACCCTTCCTCAACTTCATTGCCTTTTCTGGACCTGCTCCAGCACCTCAATGTCTCTCCTGTAGAGAGTGGCCCAGAGCTGAACACATGATTCGAGGTGCGACCTCACCAGTGCTGAGTACAGAGGGGCAGTCACTTCCCTAGTCCTGCTGGCCACACTATTTCTAATACAGGCCAGGACGCTGTTGGCCTTCTTGGCTGCCTGGGCACAAGCTGGCTCATGTTCAGCCTACTGTCAACCAACACCCCCAGGTCCTTTTCTGCCAGGCGTCTTTACGGCCACTCTTCGATAAGCCTGTTACATTGTGTGGGATGTTGTGACCCAAGTGCAGGACCCACCACTTAGATGCCCTCTCCTGTTGTTTCATTTGGCTTTTTAGCAAGATATGCTGGTTTCTGTGTAAGTAAGCTTGCCTAGAATACTACAGTTCACATTAATTTCTCCCTTTAATGGCAGCAACATCCAGAACTCCCAGTTCATCGCTGGGTGCAGGTATCAAAACACATTGCATGAGAAGCTATGGTGCGAGTATTGCAGGTACCTCAAGCCCACACCACCCTTGTCCTTGCTTGAGTATGAAGAGCTTTCTATTGCATATGAAGTTCCCCTGGCTTTGGATCATTAAAAGAACCACACCAGGAAAACCTGCTTGACTTAGAGGTGTCATTCGGTGTATCCTTTCCCATCCCTTAAAGGTGAGCACATGACAAAACACAACAAAAACCTGTTTCTCAGAGGATAGAAACAAAGGACTTAATTTTTTTCTAAAAGCTTTTTAGGTCAGCTCCCCAGTGCAAATCTTTCTTCCAAATGTGGGACTCAATATGCCACATAAAGCCATACCTACTGCTCAGAGTCTAAATTTAGACCCTCTTCAGAACTGAAACTACACCAGAGGAAAAATATCTAACAATGGTCTTTATTTAATTTGACATATCCCCCTTCAAAAACTTTCCTTGCAAATTTCTTCTGTGTTCTTTTAATAGAACAGTTTCCCTTGGTATAATTCAAGTGTGGCATAAAGTGGGAGCTACCCATTTAAAAACACATGCATGTGCAAGTAGAAATATAAAAGAAGTCTCAAACAGCCAAACTCCTTAATGTTGCAAATAGAGGTTAGAGGGAGGAGGCAAGAAGAAAGAGGAAAAACACAATGCTTGAAAGAAAAGGACAAAAAGAAGAAAGAAGAAAGTTGTGAAATGCTTTGCTGATTCTTCTCAAGATAAGGATGTATGTCATATTTATCATATTGTCAATATTTTGATACTATAATTTAAATATCTCACTATTGAAACAACCTGGAAAGTGGTAATGTCATATGAATAATCATTATTATTATATTCCACAGATCAGTTCCCTTTCATGCATGCCTTCTGTCAGTATTTCTTCTGTGTTTTGTTTCATTTTCATGGAAGCACATGAATGGGAGCAGAATTTGCTGCTACTCCTACCAAAAGCCATAGTTGCATGTTTCAGACATGAGACCTAGCTCCTGTATGATGGACTGTGGTGATGCAGACAACAGATAATAGGATCAGAGTAATCAAAACCAAGCTTCTTAGAATCATTCAAATGTGTTTAATACACACAAATCCATAAAACAATTCATACCCTGAAATGGCACTAAGTGGAATGTTTTTGAAAATATTTCCAAGATGTATCACTAGATTTTTAATTCCTGAACCGTGTGTACAGCACATTTGTTTGATTTAGTGCCTAAAATAAACTTTTACTACTTTTTATTCCTGCTAACACTGAAACAATTAACACAGAAAAATAGAGCGTGTGTGAGACTGCCCCCAGCCCAGTCATCAGCACAGCTCTTGAGTGCAATCCCCCCTGTGTAGTCCAGCTTTGCCCTTAGCTTCAAAACTGTGGCCCCACTGGTAGATTTCTCCTGGTGGCTGGAGAGGGAATGCAGTTTTGGTCTATGTTAGAAGGAAGAGAATGCAAATGCAACTTTCCAAAACTCAGCAGCTAGGTTTTGTGACATTGAAATGTTTTGGATTTCAGAAGGACATTTAAAACAAGTGATAGAGACAAGAGATGTCAGACTCTAGATAACTTCTGAGCAAGATACAGCTCAGATCATTAGATGATACTGCATGTGAAAGGTGTGACCCTGGAAGAAGTAACAGAGAAACAGATCAGCCAGATAGAGGAGCAAAAAGAGGCCAGGTTTACTTTCCTGGGAAAAAAAAAAAAAAAGAAAGCCTATGAATAGGCAAATGAGGGGACACGAAATGGATTCAGCCCCAACCTTAAGAAGAGAGAAAGAGGCAGAAGTGAAACAAAGAACAAGGATGATCCATAGGATGTTGCATGAAAAAACAAAAGCCAGAGGACTCTCCATCCCTGGCAGCATTCAAGGCCAGGCTGGACAGAGCCTTGGGTGGCATGGTTTAGTGGGAGGTGTCCCAGCCCATGGCAGGGGGGTTGGAACTCAACGATCTGAAGGTCCTTTCCAACCCTAAACTATTCTGTCATTCTGTGACTCTGTAGGTTTTTTTTTGCTCACATTAAGAAAACAAAGATCTCTGTGACCAATGATTTTTATTAAGAGTAATTGGGAAGACTGTTGTCAAAGTCAGATTTAGACAAGAGAATGGGTACTGACAGCTAGGCGCTCTGTAGGGCTGGAAAGGGTCCTGATTGGAAACAAAGAAAATCTACTGTCTGTCCATGATAGACCAGATGACACTGCCATAGTCACATTAGAGGTGATCAGGGATGGCTGCCAGGTGAAAATGCAGAAATGAATGAAGTTACAGGTGCTCTTCAGTAGGCAAAGAGCAAAGGCATGAGTCAAGATGTAGGATACACTAACAGCTCATGCGCCAGTGCTATTAACAAGGTTCTGGGATGTGTGACCCTCAAAAAGGGGTTCACAGGATGAGGACTGCTCTTGGGAATGGACTGTACATGGATAACTCCTAGAATTGAGGTCTCATTACTGATAAGAGCTTTAAAGTAGAAACACGGGATAGAGGATTGGGAGACTCAATCTCCATGCCTGATTCTAACACAAGGAGAAAAAGAAAAATCAGATAAATGAGATTATTAAAATGGGTAATAGGACACAAAAGAGGAAAGGAATAGGCGGCAAGAGAATATGGGAATAATATTGAAGAGAGGAATAAATGTTTGTGTGATGCATTAAATGAAATTTGCTATTTAAAACTGGATTAAAACAAAGAAAATCAAGAGAAATGCTGTGCATTAAGACCAGATACATATAGGAAGTAGAATCTCTGGTGCAGAACAAAAGAAAAGACTATTACAGGAACAATAGAAACACATTGGAATAGTAATCTTGCCTCAAACACAGGCATTGAAAGATATGCATTATTTAAAAAAGAAGAAAAGGTTAAAGGCGATGAGGTAGCAATTCTCATTAACTGATGAAGTAGACTGAAAAGAAATAAGAATTGATTACTTCAGCAAAGCCCAGAAACAGTCTATGTCAAAAATCATTTTTAGAAAGCCTGGAAAAGACAATATCTAGAAATTAAAATAGGGTTTGCCATTCACTGTAATGGTTAAATCTTGTTATGGCTGAAGATCACCATCTTACTACAAGAAACTAACGGAACATATCATTAGAAGAGTTTCAAGTTCACCATGAGGTAAGCAATGCTTCCAAACACAGTACAAACTATCCTTGCATGAAAGGGACAAATTTCTACAGCAAGTAGACCCAGGCTCCAGAGCAACATCACATAAGATATGGTTCTAGAACTACCAAACCACTCCAAGGCAATTGCTTGTAGCATAGAAGTGATCACAAACTGATTCAGTTTTAAATAAGCAGAATAATAAAACCAGACCTAGACCCATGATCTGTGAGTTTAAACTTGAAATGTCCAGCAAAACAGAAAGTTAAATCTTAAGACCTCTAGGATCCAAATGTAGCAGGGACCTGGCCTCAAGAGTACAAAAATTCCTATGAATTTGCAGCCCCATTCCACTTTCCTTACACACAATTAAGGGGAAAAAAAATCACTGTGGAGCAGAACACCCCTCACAAAAAAAAATATGCAGAAAGAGCAGATGTAGAGCAAAAGAAGGAGCTGAGCAGCAAAGAAAAAGTTATTTAAGGTCCAAAAATGCAAGACCGAGCTTAAGACTCAGGCTGTGGAAGATCCAGCCAAAGAAATACACAGCAAGTGTGCATCAAAATAAAGGAATCCTATGGACAAACACACACAAATAATGCTGTTGGACGTTTTTCACTGGCCCTCCGTTCCAGCTATCCCATTGTAACTCAACTTTTACCAAGACCTGCTCAGCAAAGTGCAGTATATCCACTTCCAAGTTTTATACTGGAAAGATCTGTGCAATGTATGAGCCTACCCTGTCCCAGGCCACTACAAACAAGTTAAATCTGGTTTTACTTTACATGGCACCGGATTTGCAGAAGGCTGAGTTCCATGTCTCCAGGGTGAGCATTTACTGATCCAGATATATCAACAGAACCATAAATCATCTTATGAGAACAAACTACTTTTGACTACAGAAACTGCATAAGGGGACCAAGCACTATCTCTGAGCTTTTATTTCCATTTTGTAGTGGCTGTTAGATGGCCTTCTGGAGAGAGCAGGGTTGGCAGAAATGGTTGAGGAGAAAAACAGGTGAGGAAAGGGTAAAGAACAAGGGTAAAGTACAACTGTAGTACTGTGAAGTGAGTACAGATAGGAGAATCACACACTGAGGATGATCATTAGCCCCTGTAGTGTTTTGGGGGCAGGGATAGTATTTAACACTGTATTTACATAGTGACTAGTGCAAAGAAGTATTGACCTTTGACTTGAATGAATATGACTTTAATAACTACAAAAAGAAGAGTCTTGGGCCTTGACTACTGTTTACACTGAGCACGCCAATGTGCGCCATGCACCATGAACCTCAGTAGTTAGAGGCAAGACCTTCTGAGCACAGTGACTGGACTACAGCTGTCTTCACTTCATCAGGTGCTCCTGGGAACACTGAACCCACAGCTAAGTGGAACAATCAAAATCAGATGCCTGCCGTATCCAGGGAGAGCCCAATACAGCCACAGCTCCTGTTACTGAAGGGTACCTGGTCTGACTGGAAAGCATCCCAGGTGACCTGTAAAGCCCAAGTCAATTTTTCATGACAGTCCCACTGAGGGTCTGGGGTAAGTGAAGGCACTACAGAGCACCAGACCCCCACATGGTGGGCAGGTCTTCCCCAGGCAGCATCCCAGCACCAGGGCTCAGTGTAGCCCTGTGACCACACTGGAAAGCAGATTATGTGGGCAGCAGTGACCTGCACCACTAGTGCAAGGCACAGGGATCCTTTGCAGTCCTTTACCAGTCCTTCAGTCTCTTCAGTGCTACCTCCCAGTGTCACTGGAGTTTTCCCAGCCCAGTACTTCTTCCTACCACTGCTACACCTGTGCTGGAAATGGCTACCTGCTGTGCCACTTCAACATGTTACAGCGCATGATAAAGATTCCCAATAGCATCTCCTTAGAGAATCCAGAATTTCTTTTTTAGGGTTACAGAAACTTTGAAAAACATTGGATCTCACACAGGGCGTATGCCTCCACCGGTGTGAAAATAATGTGTGTGGCTTTGCTCCTTCAGGCGACTTCTTCGTGCATCAGGTAAATGATGAATTACCCTGTCAGTCAGAGCTCTTCCTTTCAGGGAGATAAAAAGCATGTGTTTGAATAGAAGTTACTTGGTTTTAGCTGCCTCACAGCCTCATGGATGGATGTGACAAGTTACTTCTGTGGCACCCAGTCCTGGGAGATGCCCCTTAGATTTGGCATGGGATACAGTGCAGTGCAGCAAATAGAGCTGAAGTCTGTGTTTCTGGGCATCACCCAACTACACAAAACACTGCAAAGCCTGCAGGGTGGGTACAGCATGGAGCTGTTTTCACCTCTAAACCTGGTGGCTGACACATGGGAGTCCCAGCTGCAAGCTATAGTTCTGCTGGGGTTTGGGCTTTGGGCTTTGGGCTTGATGGATCTACCTGGGTTGGAAACTGCTGCACAGCATCAGCAAAAAGATGCAGCCAAGCCAGGACAGTTCTCCCTTAAAATTATATACATATATATATACATGTACATATATACAATATATATACATAAAAGTGACATGGGGAAAGTAATTATTAGGGAAAAGTCACAAGCTAGGGAGTGGCCATGTCCTATAGATGCCTTCAAGGAGCCCATTTTTATGCTTCTGATAACCACATGCTTACCAAATGTGGTTCTTGATTGGCAATTAGTTCCAACTCTACTGAACTTACGTTCATCTTCATGGAACTACCTTCCTACCCCCATAAATGTCTCACCCAAGAGTGGTGAACGAAACTCTTACAGAGCTCTGCTGGCTCTATCCAGTTAAATGTATGTGGGGACAGGCTGGTCACTGATTATGGAGCCTTTATAATGAGGGATGATCCAGAAAGATTTTAACCTTCTCATCTTCATGACATGATAGCCCTGAGGGTAGTGAGCACTGTACAACTGGATTGGTCCACTGCCAATGAGTCTGAAGTTTACTTACAGCATGTGGATGCCTATATCAAACAGTCTGGAGCATAAGGAAAACCTGCACATGCTCTACTTTATTTTTTACTGTACTGCCTAATAGATGCTTTGTCAAGTTATACATTTCTTGCTGTGACAAATTATTATTCTTCTCCTGACAGGACCTCCAGCTGAGTCTGCTGTGCTCAATTAGGAGTAAATGCATATTTTAATCTGCCCCATGGTGTAGTAACATTTCACTCTGTGGCCTTGGCAAAGGCACCATTTAACTATTTCTGCAGTGGTTTCACATGCAGCACATCATTCTAATGTCAGCAGCATTTCAGTCTGTTCTAGTTTCTGTGGCAGTACTCCTTTAGGCATTGCGATGTGGACAATTAAAGCCCACTTTATCATTTTGGAAACAATGATTACCTTCCCCTGATACAGTTCAGCACTGCACAGCAGCTGCTTTTACCAGCACACTCATCTTTGCTTATCCAGGCCATTGCAGTGTTCTGGTAAGATGTTGCGATCACTCTCCACTGGTGGACTACCAAAAGGTGCCCCTATGCCCCTCCTAAAACAATGCATCAGGTCTTGCCCTTCTCAGTAGTCATGACCAGCTCCAGATCTCCCCCCATCTACAGCAACAAAAAGATCACCTCAAAACCACAGAGCCTATGCTGTATGGAAAATTTTCCAATAAATCGTCAAGACTTTTGTGAAAGGTTTTCTAATGCTGTAGCAGCTCTTGAAAACTACCAAGGCGTGACTCAGCAGCCATGGAGAGCTGATGAGATGGGAACCCACACGACATTACTTTTATGATGCAATATGGCTCTCTTCACTCTTTGCAGAGAAAACAAACAATTAGGGGTTATTTGAGGGGGGGAAAAAAACCCAAAACAGTCTAGTGAGAGGAATAAATTGCACTAAAAAAAGTGGAAGACTCTTTACAGGAAATCAGGATCTCTGTGGAAATATTCAGTTGTGCTGGTACATTCAGAATGATGTCTACATCTTCTGGCACTGCCCTTTTTGAGTGCCTCCAAGCTATTTTAGAACCACTGAGTCTCATAAATACTTCTAGAAAAATCTTTAATTTCAAGTTCCAATTTTTAGGCTTTTAGCTTCCTGCAGAGGATCTTCTCATATGCTGTTTTGCTTACCTGTGGTCAGAGGTTTTATCATTCAAAACCCTTGATTGCCTGAAACAAACTCATGGTCCCCGCTGCATTCAGCAGCCTGAAAATCACATTAATTATTTGAAATCATGGTTAGCTGCAGTAATTCAATGTCCCCCACTCAACTCGGATAACAAAGGTTTGACTGCATTTTTTTTTCTTTTATGTGCAGTGTGCTCACTGGTACTACTTACCCTATTTAAAATATATCTTGTCTTTTAATCAGCACAAGCAAAACAGAGATAAGCCTTCTGAAAAGGACTTGAAAAGCAGTTAAAATAGCAGAGGAATTATGTGCAAGTCTGTAGAGTATAGTTATACAACATCATACAAAAATTTAATTGGTATACTTGAAAGACACCAGCAGCTGGGTCAAGAGGGTTCTTCACGGAACAGTTCAGCAAGGAAGCAGCAGAACAAATGTTTGCCTTTTCAATGCACTCAAAGCCTGTATTGGAACACCACTGCTGAGTGATCAAGCCTACTTGGTCTTTAACTTCTCCAATACAGCCTTCCAAGGCTGGCCAGGGAAAGGGATTAAGGAGCAGTCTGATAAAATGCCTCAAGTTAAAGGTTCAAGGTGTTGCGTTAGCAAAGGCAGCCAAAGCAAGCAAATCAACCCAGTTTGAGATTAGGATTGCTGTGCATAAAATTTTAAGAAATAGTCACTTCTTGCACTGCATTGCAATACATCTGCAAGTCAACAGACTCATCCACTGTGGTTCTGGTATCTAGTAGGACATCTAGTCTTTTACAAGCACCTGGGTGATCCCAGGATTCCTGAGAAAAATCCACTGGCAATCAGAGGGCTCTGGGACATGTCAGCTCCCTACTTAGCAACAGGTCCAGTAGCTACCTTATATATGAGAGATGATACACAACAACATAGACTTTTATTAATAACACCTCATTTCCATGGGTGAGCACTGAGCTCACACTGCATGTGGTTTGACCTGCTTATGCAACACCACTGGTCATTTTGACAGTGTGTGTCACTTTTGTCTGATGTGGTGGGTGTGCTGTACAGACCCTGCTATAGGAGAACTAGCTCAACTATTAACTCCTTTGGGCTAGTTCTTACAGCTTTTTATTGTAGATCTGTGCTGGATCTGAAACAGTGCCTTAGCAATGAAAAGCTCCCCAGGAGATACGGGAATATCTCATTAGCAAAATTGCTTTTTTCCAAGAGTGATTTTTGTGTAAACATAAAGCCCTTCATTTACAATGAAAACATTTCAGCAGCCATCTCTTCCTATTTTCATGTAATTTGCCAGGAATTTTTATTGTTTTCTTGTATTTGTATGGAAAGGAGCAAGATCCTTCAGGAGCTGGCTGATGAGGCACATGTTTCAGGTAACAATAAATACAAATGCAATGTAATCTGGGTGTGGCTTTTTGTTTAGTAGTTTTCATACTGCTTAATTTGTTTATTTTATTTGTTAGATTAATCCTAGCCCTATTGTAGCAGAGTATTACTGGGTTGTGGTATCACATGTGGCTCACATCATAGTCAAATGACTTTTGGGGTTCGAATTAAATAACCTTGACTTGTTTTCACAAGCACAGAATAAGCAAGTCTGAGAGATTGTCACCAGGCCTTGAAAGAAGAATGAAGGAAGGAGATTGGATAAGGCAGGAGAAATAGGATGTGCAGCATTTTACCCCTCCAAACTGTGGAAATAGCATAGAGGGGCTCATCAGAGACTGTAGGCCCTGCGTAATTCACAGAAATGGGCTGTAGTATAAGAGTCAGCTGGAACAACCCTGTCTGTACAGCCACAGCACAACTGGCAAGGTCAGAGCACGAGCAGACCAATGGCCATCTGAATGACTGATTGCACGTGAGCAGAGAGACATGGAAATGCTCTTCTCTATTGAAGGTGACTGTACAGAAATCCTTGTGAGGTTGTGTGGATTAGGATCTAGATGCTCATCTCTCTTTCCCAAGGCATATTTTGTTGGCCAGTTTTCACGGTTAAACTCATGTAACTAGATCTCAGCTTCCCACCCCAATGATACCTCAAATGCAAAATTGAGACTTGTTTGTACTTTCTTGTTGACAGCTTTCTCAGCCTAGAAGAGAGAAGGATGAACAAAAAACTCAGATCAAAGCCTTGATCTGGCAAAGGAAATGTTACTCAACAGCAGCTAGGAGCTACCAGCCTTCAACCAATAAGCACTGAATGAGAAGCATGGGAGAGAACTTCGTTCTGAGCATAACTGTCTCAGTAAGAGAATGATACTGATAGCCAGACTTTATGCCACCATTTCTATCATAACTTTGGAATATGCTTGACAAAGCAGGTCACATTAAAAACCTGCAGTTATGAGATCAAAAAGGACACATCAGTCCAACAACCAATACCAGAGCTGAAGGCAAAACCCAGCACTCCTACATCCCAGCCCAGCACCCTGTCAAGAGCTTGTTTTCTCCAAGCTTTCTTAACAACCGCTGGATGCAATGGCAGCATATTTGCATGCTGTCTCCATTCCAGTGATACTCACCTTCAGAAAAAGGATACCAGCTAATTAAGAGCAAGCTCTCTGATGATCAGTTCATTTGCAATTCCTCACAGGCATGGTTTTGGGATTGCATAATACAAGGCAAAGCACCAGCCACTCCAATAAGAGAAATCGAGAGAGATGTGCAAATGGAGAGATGAGGATTTGTCCTTGAGGGAGGACGTTTAGCATACCTAGAAACACAACCATTTTTAAAATTAATTAATCCCCTTAAGGAATTGTGAGTGATGGATTAGAGACTTTAACTGGGGAAGAAGTCTGTGACACGGTGTGTGTTTGAGGAGGCACTGAAAAAGGACGTGAGTTTGCAGTCTCATGTGCTTAAGCAAAACCATGAGCCTCAGTGTGGAACATATTCATTGGCTGGAGAGGGAATGGCTCAAGGGGACCCTCAGAGCTACATGCAAGCAGAGGAGGATCTGCGGCACCTACTGCTGGTCAGCCAGCCAGCTCTGAGAGCAGCTGCACAAGAAGCCGAGAGGGAAAGCAGCACCAGGGAGGAATATAGCATGCAGTGACATTTTAAAAACATATTCTTGACTCTGAGAAATGTCTAGATAAGCAGGGTAGCAGACGATATGGAGATTTCTTATTTTAATGGAAAAGAACAGCAGGACATTGCTTCAGATGTGCTTCCTTGCTAAATCTGCCTGTTATTTTTCGAGCCTGAGTCATCTCTATCTTGGTATGCAACATGTTCCACAAAGTAATGAGATTTCTTTGAGTTTCCACTGTATTAGATTTCTCTACACATCAAATATTTAATAAGAATTAGCATCCAGCCATCCTCCCTCCTCCCCTCCACAATAATATTAACTTGGACTGAGACACCAACATTCTGCTATTCACAGTGCTGTGAAGGGTAAGTGAAAAAGCCCTGTATATTTTTCCAAGGGATTTCCTGTGCCCCTCTGCAAACACACAGTAATTGAGAAAAAGAATGACCAAGAGAAAAAGACACAGTAAACTGAAGGTGTGAAAAGAGACTTCTCATTAGTCTTTGTGTCAGTTATGGTATCTGAGGAACAATTTCATAGCAATAGCATATTTATTTGATGTGGCACAGATATCTGGGCTCACTGTTACGGATGGCATTTGCTCTTTATGCTTAAAGTACCTCTTTAACAAAATGGCACTCCATAAAAATTTAGTGTGTTCCTACTGTAATTAAAAAGCCCTAGTCATTTTTGCATTTATGATATAAACTATAATAGCTGTAAAATCCTGCAATTAATTTGCGCCAACATTTCATACTTGAGAAATTCTCATTACAAATTTCATTACTTATTCACTTATCTGTAATTTGTCCTATATAACCTAAAGAATATTAACAAATTTAGAGTCACTTTTGCTCTATTAAAAGCTAAATAGAAAAGTCTTTCACCTAGCAAGCCAATCATGATAACATTCTCAAGCCCGCTCCAAAATGGAGGTGAGCTACAATCAGGCTATACAGAAATAAATATTCTTCATGAAGTACGAGCCATAAACAACATGCAAAGCCCTTTGGAAACTGTGTGATGTATCCTTAGCTACTCCACTGCACACTCATTAGTTTAAAAGCATTACAAGGTTTGAGTGTCTTACACTGTGTCTGTGAATTTGACGTGCAGCAGGGCAGGACTGGCAATAAAGCAACAAGGAAATAGTTATCTATCCAGGCAACAGCAACTATACAAAGTCCAGAAGACAGGGATTTATGTTTCTCCTTCCCTTGTCAGTTTTCTTCGCTGCTGCTCAGAGTCATAATTTGCTCTCTGGATGCCTGCAGGACTTCAAGGGCCGTAAAATCTTAAGGAGCACTGAGACAAAGCCCCAGTTTTCCCCCAAATAAGTGATGGTGCTACCAGAACAAGACAAAAGAAAGGACTGGCAGAAGAGGGACGCACATGTGAGCCATGGAAGAGGGAGAGGAACTTTGGCTGTCCTACAGTTTCTCCTGGCTGCTGAATCCTGACTGCATGAGAGCAAAACCACCTAACTGCTCTTGAAATTTTGACCGTGTCTTCTTCATGGCTATGTGTTCTCTGTCGTCTTCTCTGGGGCCAGTGCTCCAACCCTGCAGATGCCAGAACTCTGCTGAAAGCCTCTTAAGTAAAGAAAGATATCATCCCCAAGACCACTTGCTACCCCTTGCTCCATCCAAATCCAGTCCAGCTCTGCCTAACTTCCAAATAGCATTTCCAAATACGCTTTTCATTAATTTACACCCTTTCTGTTCATTTAAACTTATTTTTACCTAAAAGAGGATGCTTTAGTCCTTTCCAAATTTTTTTATGTGTTTTTGCAGGACACCACTTACCTCACTCACTGTATTAATAGGCTGCTTCTGCCAAGTCTTGCATACAATGGTAAAATCATAGAATCATAGAATCATAGAATAGTTAGGGTTGGAAAGGACCTTATGATCATCCAGTTCCAACCCCCCTGTCATGGGTAGGGACAACTCCCACTAAACCATGTCACTCAAGGCTCTGTCCAACCTGGCCTTGAACACCACCAGGGATGGAGCATTCACAACTTCCCTGGGCAACCGAGTCCACAACAATAGAAGCCAGCAAGGAACAGGCAAGAAAGGTTAAAGCTCAGATTGGCCCTCTGGCAACAAAAGAATAAAGACATTTTTTTCCTCATAGTGCAAAATCTACAAGTACAACACCACCTCCAAAACACTGCCTGCTGAACAATTTGTATTACAGCTCAGTAACACAAGCTTGGGCCATGCCCTGAGTATTCTGAGAATTAATGAAATAAGAATAAGTTATGAGGAAATAAGTAATGATGTCCTAAAGCTTGGGTAGGCTGAAACAAGAGATAAAAACCCTGGGATACCATCAACTTCAACTGAGAACCCTTGGAAGCATGCAATTAAAGATTTTACTCCAATGAGAAAAAATAACTTTGCCTGACTTTGCATCTTGACTTTGCAAGCAATATGAAAGGCATTATAATACATTATGTAAAAGAGAAATGTTGAGTAAAACAAGGCCTAAGAAAAAGTAACTTCACCTCCCTGAAACAGAAAAAAGCTCAAACACAGTGTACTAGGGCAGTGTCACTTGTTTTCCATGAAACTATATTCACAATGCACAGAGACTCAAATATAAGTATAGATGTATATACTATATAAAGACATATAATTTTTCCCCTTCCCAACAAGATATAACATTATATTGGCATTTTACTAGACTTTGTGCCACATTCATTTTATTTCAATCTGTAATTAACATCTACAAAATTTAACTGTGAGACAGGAAATTACCATTCTAGCATAAGTAATCTTGCTTCTCAAAATGGCAGCTTTAACACGACCAGCAATACAATTTATACATAAGAGAAACTGTCATACTTATTAGTTTTGTGTGCTACATCTTTTATAGAACATGATGGTGTAAATTGAAATTTTATATGATTTAATAAACTTATATGATTGCCAAGTACCCACATAACTGTAACAAACTGTATTCCTCTCTTAATCAGGGCTCTTGGTATGTGCAGGATGCTCTTTCATTACTGAAGCCCTAGCTTATGGCAAACCAGACACTATTAAAGTACCTTCAGAAAAGTACATTTACAGCACCACAATCCTTCAAATACATAGCCCTTAATTCTGGAGGATAGTTGTAAAGAGGATCTACCTTTCTTCTACCATGAATCAACTTTGCAAACAAGTCATCCAGCAGAAATTTCCATTGTGCTGCATAATAAAACAGTGGCAAAAAACGAATATACACACCCACACACATACATGGGGTTTTGTATCAAGCTGACAGACACTAAAATGGAATAACAGAAAAACTGAGGAGAAAGAAAGGTTTCTAAGGCCTCCAAATCTTTGTTTAGTTATGCAGAGATAATACCTAAGATTTAAAGTTATTTTGTCTTTGGTGCACTAGAGGCAATATGTGATACCAGCTGCCATCTTTCCAAAAGTCACTGGTCCACCTAGATAAATGGCCCTATGCAGAAAGAACAGTCACAAGCAAGGCTTCTGGTTTGATCTAAAAGCCTTATTCTTAAAACATGTAAAGTCTTTGCATATATTTGATACACACACACTACTCTGCAGCTGCGTTAAGACCAAAGATCATCAATACTCTGCTGTACTTTATATTATGGGTGCCACCTTCTTACTTGCCAGAATTATGACACCCTTGACATTCTTTCCTGTAGAATTAAAAAGTGTCTAGTAATTGGGGTCAGTGTTTACCCTGAGTATCAATGAAGGAACAATTCAGTCAGGCCACCACATTTCCTATGAGCCACCCTCGAGCATTTGCAATTAAGGCAAGTGAACGAAAAAAGCTCGCCTTGCTGCATGAAATGCCAGCAGAACTATAAACAGGAACTTTCAGAGGCAACGGAGTTGTCACTGGTTTTTATTCTCTGCTTCTATGTTTTAAACATGACCTTCCACCTGAGGCTTTTAATGTATTTTTGCACTCCAGAGTGCAGGCCATTGCACCCAAATTCATGCCTGAAGTACATTTTTTGTGTTTGCAATATTTTAGAAATTATGTTTATGGAATATCCTTGGAAGAGAATGAACTCTTTATTCATAATACATAAGTTTTACATTTTTAATGACAGAATTAGACCTTCACTGATTTTATAACTATACTATCAGCCAACACACTCTAGTTTCAAATTAATTTGAAATAACTCACACAATGACTTTCTGCAATATGAATTGGAGAAGCATGGACTTTGAAGTAGGCAGAGACTGTTAAATTAAGCCGTAATTGCAGCTACCACTAATGAAAGCACATAACAGTTTCCTTATTCCTTCGCCTGGATTTCTTCTGAGATGGCAGAAAGGGTGATCACTTTTTGCAAAAATCTGACTTCAGAACTGCCACAGAGGTCTCTGAATAAAGTGGATTTCTCAGTATATTTTCACTACTCTTTGTATCATGCAAATAGGTTTTTTTAAAAGCATAGTGATAATTTATATGTACACCAGCATGGAGTCTATGCTGCCTTCTTCCCAAATCGCTTTATTGGATTAATGCATCCCATTCTCAGTAGCATCACGTCCCACTGTGGCAAGAGATGTGAGATGTGCAAATGCACATGACTAGAGATCTCTGCAGATGTCAGTGACTCACTACTCCAAGTAAAGGAAAGCTTCCCTACAGGGCAGCATTTAAATACATGTGGGTGCTCTCCTTGAGGGAAGACAAATGTTTGCCAACGCCTAACGCAACTAGGACCTAACTGGAGCTTTTAGGTGCTGTTATAATATTATTATTAATTATTAACCATATTAACCCATAGGGTATACACATGCTTAACTTCAAGACTGCTAAGAAACATGTGATTATGAAACAGAAAATATCTTTGGGGAAATAATACTGTAATAAAAGTCTCAGTCACTGCGCTGGATCCTAAGAGCATGTAGAGGGGTTACATTTACAAGACACAGGGTCTGCAAATAAGATATGGCATTATCTTGTAGTGGAAAAAACTCATCTTACCACTCCCTTCCAAGCCCACTAATGTCATAAATTTTCATTGGGCCTTATACTGCAATATTAACAAAGCTGTTAATATAAGTGCTATTACTGCAAAGTCAGTGTCTGCAGTGATATACTCAAAATTAAATAATATCTCCATGTATCAGGTGAGGAATAAACTGGAGCTGTTAGGTTTTGCCCACTTCAGAATTACCTTATTTTCTTTGCTGCAAATATTTCCATGGCATATTCAAACAGACCAGCAGATGCTAAGAAAGGCAACTAATGTTCTGTAGTTTCTAACCACAGAGGAGTAAAGGTTCTCTACTTTTGAGGACTCACAGGTCCTCATATGATAAACCTGTTACCTAACATTCTTGTCTGCATGGCAATCTGTTTCCCAGTAACACTGGTTTCTGAGTAGCAGTAATAGAATTAATTATACTTCATTTTGCTGTCTTTAACAGTATTGACCAAATTTAAGAACAAATGAGAAGCGCTTATCAAGCTTGAAGAAAATAATCCATCAGTGGCACAATTTAAATTCTCTGCAGTTCTCTTATTAATCAAAGTAACACTTACTATCCTATCTCCACTTCCCATTAACAGTCATTAAGCACTGTTGCTGATTGAAGCAATTTCTTTAGGGATCTCAACCTCATTTTTAAGAGAACCTTCTACAGTGGAAAACAGTATCATACAGAAACAGCGACTTCAAGAGAGGAAGAAGGTTCTTCAATCATGTTCTGACCTTGACATTTCTCTGCAGCAGAAGTTCACCAAGTACACAACCAACATGCTCCAAACTTCTGCTGTCTTTCCCCTGGCAGCACCAGTGCCCGTCTATTAACCAGGGGGAAAAACACCACTTCCAAAGACGGTTATAGCCAGCAGGTTAAGTGTCTTTAACAACTGTACTGGCCTTCATCGGTGATTATTATTTATAGAGCCTTTTCATACACAGGAACAATAAACAAAAAAAGAAATCATGAGACACTCATTCTGTCACCTTACTGTCAATCCTCAGAGACATCCAAGCAGTGATAAATCTCAAAGATTATATGGCACAGGAAAGATTTCTGATGTTGACTTTCTCTCCCCATTATAAACAATGTCTCAGACTGACAGCTTTTGCTGGAACAAATGCAGTCCTTCTCAGAGGAACCCTAGCACATGGATGTAACACAAAGGGGCATGGAAAGCCTGGGCTATAAGCACTGAGCTACAGCAGCACAGATCAATATGTGTTCAGGGCTATGAGTGCATTGTCTGAGCTCTACACTGTAGGTGACACACAACCATACAGGGTAACAAAAGGCATTTTATGTTTCAGGGGGATCCTATGAGTCTCTGCACTCTCAGGAAGTTCTGTGGATGAGATTTATCAGGTTCCTTGCAAGGCTCTCAGGTTTACTGATTTTACA
The DNA here is from genome assembly GCA_024733675.1 of Psilopsiagon aymara. NCBI lineage: Eukaryota > Metazoa > Chordata > Aves > Psittaciformes > Psittacidae > Psilopsiagon > Psilopsiagon aymara. The sequence continues at coordinate 63,315 of JANRGW010053646.1, read as the reverse complement.
AGTCTTCTTTTTGTGCCACTGCCCCTAACTCAGCATTTCCCAGAATATTTTTTATTACTTTAGACAATTTTAGAGAAAATACTCCTCTTCCTAAATCAGAAACAATACTGAGAGGCTGGAGAAATCAGAGGTAACTTATAATTGGGCAGCAGTAGAAGTCCTGACCTATAAAGTGTCTTAATGATGTTTATGCGCAAGGCAGATGTCATATCCAACACATCGCAATTCAGCTCAGCAAAAGGTGTATCTCAGGGGCTGACTGGATCTCAGCATTTCCACATCTCTCTCTGAGCAAGACATTTACTGCCTGTCGATATTTGTCAGGCACCCATACGCTTTTTGGCCTTTAAACACAAGTTTTTCTGGCTGGTGTATGGCTGCGGCCATATAAAACCTAGTATCAGTCCTATTCAAGCCAAACCTTCAGCATGCAAGATCTCGTAAGATCGATCATAAATGTTCACACTGTGAACTGTTTCCAAAGTTTGCCACCCATCATACTGACTAACTGAGTTCACTTTATCCTTTCAGGGGAGAAAAATCCATCAGTGGTACTAAATATAGAGACATCACTTCTGCTTAAAAAGTACTTGACCTGCAAATTAGTGGGTGCCAGGGAATATTTTAGGCAAGTATCACTGGATATCTGCACAGATCTCATTCTGTCAGTGTCTCAGTTATCAAAGAACAGGTTACTGGCCTCAGTGGGCATTGGGTCTATCCCAGTGAGGCTATTTCATACCCACTGCCATGTTCTTCCCACTTCAGGAGAAGACAAAAAAATGATCCAAGTTTCTCTGTGTGCTCTATCTACTTAGCTCTTCCACTTGTATTTATACCTGATGAAATTTGAGTGCAAACTTGGAATCTGGTGGTCAAACCATGTGTTGATTTTATTTCACATGAATAAATGGTAGGCTAAGTATCAGGCTGGCAAAATTCAAGTTAAAATAAAAGTAAGAACAAAATACCACTTAACTTTCATGCAGTTAAATACACAATTCCAGACTATGATATGAAATGTTACACTAGATTTTGGACCAATGTAACACCTACTCCCATTAAAGCACTTAAAAAGGAAAATGTCTTACAGAATGTCCCACAAGGCTGATAAATTTACAACACTATGAGCAGAAAACCAGAATTCAGCATTGTGTTCAGGGGGCATGAATGGATGTCAGTTCTGTAGTGTTTCATGGATATGAAGAAGGTTAAGATAGCCTTCCACATACTTTCTCAGTATTTATCAGCTCCACTTGCTACAGACACATGTATTAAAGTAAATTAACAATCAATTGCGAAGTGAATTATGGCAAGTGGAGTGAATTATGGCAAGTGGAGTAAATTATGGCAACCGTAGTGGGACTGAATAGAGGCACATGGGAGCATATTACATTTAAGCTTCCACGGCTACATACGTAACCATTAATGCTAAATATAATTAGGAGGAAAATCCTTTTCCATGTACTGTCATATATACGACATCACACTGGCAAAGACCATGGTGCAGGATGAGAACATTTAGCTCTGTTCTTCAGTAGCTCCGTGCAGTCATGAAACAGTGCTGGTAGAAAATCTAAGAGCTTTATTGATGTACATGATTGACACAGTAAAATCATTTAAAACAAAGAAAACATAGGGAAAAAAAACTAATTGTAGGAAGATATGAAGACTCATTCTGTGGGTAAAGTCTTATCTTCTCTCCTTTATGAGTTTAGCCATGGCCGTAAGTCTCACAAAGCAGGCAGATAGAATACAAAGTCACTAATTGCAGTGCAGCTATTGAAATAATTTATGCCATAGCATCCACAGCTTCCTGTCATCTTTCTAAGGCACTTGGGCTGCAGTAACTATGTATCCTAATAAGTTAACTCATTGCATTATGTAGCCTGTTAGTCAAACGAGCTGTTGGGAACAATCTGCTCCCAGTCAAGCCAGAGAAGGCTGTTCATTTAACTACAATGATATTTTACAAAAAGTAAGCACATTTACCACTACAGTCATAGAGCTGTAGATAATTTTGTCTTATTAAAATGGTCAGATATATGCTAGGACAAGAGGGAAAAGGCAATTTTTATTCTTATGCTTTAAATTTTTAGTGTGAGCACCATATTATAGTAAGCACTTCCAGCACACCTTACATAGTAGAAAAAAATATCTATACCTCTGCACAGAACCAAGAGTGGAAGGTCACTTGCCTTACAACTTTACAAATGGTTCATTGATAAGATGCAAGGGTGAGGCAAACAAATGTAATTAAAATACACTAAAAACAATAAAAAAAAAAAACCCACCGGCTTTTGTTTACACTGGAAGTGAGCAGGACCTGTATTACCTCTGCAAACTATTTTCATTTAGCACAATTCAGGTGGAATTATTGCTATGACCTTTTAAAAATGTAAAAGCGTGAATCAATAGCCTTTCAGAGGCACAACTGCGGGAGCAGAACTGGCCACGCTGTTGTGGTGTGCATTTCTGCATCAGAAGGCAGCTGAAACCTAATTATCGTCAATCACATCAAGGTAAGTCAAGGCAGTGACAAGCGCTTTGCAGGTGAGCGTAGGTGGGCACATGCCTATGGGGATGCCTTTGCACACACAAGCATGTACCCACAGCTCTTCCGACAGCCACAAGGTGAGATCTGAAAGTGAGTTATAGACAGTGTCACTCACTTACAATAACTAAGACCAGTCTGCCAGAAACAGCAACCCGCAAATGAAGTACAGGGGGCTGGCAGGCTGCCACCCTCCCACAGACCTTGAGGCCACAAACCACGCCACATCGTTGAGGTCATCACAACGTTTACTTGGACTCCAGCCATCTGGTATTAAAAAAAAAAACAGTTGGCCAATCAGCAACATTGCTCGAGACCAAGGACAACGCAAGAAATCTCATTTTGAGATTTCTGCCTCCTCCTCTCCCAAATAACCAGTAAGCCCAGTCCATCCTCAGAGGCCACGAATTAGGGAATGGGGGTAGTCCCACAAACCTCCTGCTGCTGCAGACGTTCTCATTGGTGCCACTTCTGGAGCTCCCAAGAGAATTTTGAAACGTTCATCGGG